>ML374464.1:0-14876 GCA_005239525.1 Nicotiana knightiana | reverse complement strand
AACCACCGGAACTCAGTCCGCAACTCAGAATTTGTCATGCAATGCAGTACAGGGGAAAAGCTCTCGGATCTCTGTCCGTAGTCCCAATTTAAATGTGTTATGCAGTACAGGGGAAAAGCTCCCGGATCTCTGTCTGTAGTCCCAATTTAAATATGTGATGCAGTACAGGGGGAAAGCTCCCGGATCTCTGTCCGTAGTCCCAATTTAAATATGCAGTGTAGTAGAGGGGGAAAGCTCTCGCATCTCGATCCGTAGTCCCAATTTAAATATGCAATGTAGCCACTGAGGAAAACAACCAGAATGCGACAAAAACAACATATATTGCCATAACCGGCGCAAAAGCAAACAAGACCGAATGCAAAGTACGATGAGCAAATCAATACAAAGACTTAAATCACGAAAATGGTAAAAACTCACTCATAAGAAGTAGCCACTGAAAGGAATGCCAAGAACAAAGAGAATACAGCATAACGAGGGGAAAACAAGACAAATATAGCAACGATTCTATATATTCAAGTTCGCAACCAAGAAACCAAATCATCCCGGCAAGGGAATCAGCTATAACCAATCTCACTTAGACAACTTGCTTCACCGAATTAACTCAGTTTGAACACATGCTCAGTAAATAGGCAGCATCAAAGAATACCATCAACATGGGCGGTCATTAATTAAACCTAAGTAGTACTTAAGAGGAAAATCATTTAAATCGCAATGTACGACTCACTGGCATGCTTGACCAATGTATAGATATTCCAATTACTTGTTAGACATTTATAGGGCGAGATTATACTAGTTTTAGTCACATAGGCAGCGTATGAAGAAAGATATAGTATAACGGTAGGAAAAACAAGGTCTTCATTTAAGTCAATTAAGATCATATAAGAAACAAGGAATGCTACGCAAGTACTTCTAATTTGATCAGGGATAGATGAAACTAGAAATCTATAACAATTTCAATTCATACGCGGGGAATATAAGGACCTAGAAATCCCTAAAGGGTAATCTATTTGAAAATAAGTCCGAGTACGCACTCGTCACTCGCGTACGCGGACTACAATCCACATAGAAGACTCAATCCTAAGGGGTAGTTCCCCCACACAAGGTTAGGCAAGATACTTACCTTGACTGCACTAATCAACTCAAAACCATGCTCTTGCCATGAGTATCCAACTCCGGGTGGCCCAAATCTAGACAATTCGATTGCATAGTGTAAATATCATCTAAAGGAAACAAAATAATTAATAAGTTCGCAGCTAATATGCGAAATTAGGAAATTCGCCCAAAAAGTTCCCTGGGTTCACGTCTCGGAATCGGGTAAAAATTATATTTTTCGGACACCCATTCACTCACGAGTCTAAACATATGAAAATCTCTCAAATCGGAGGATGAAAACCCAATCAAAACTCAATAATTTGGTCTATGAATTTTATCAATTTTTTCCAAATCTTCCACCCAAATTCGAATTCTAAGGACCAGATTTAATTTAGGAATCATGGAAATTGATCTAAATAGGTTAGAAATCACTTACCCAAGTTACCCAGGTGCAAAAGTCTTCAAAAATCGCCCTTCCCGAGCTCCAAAATTCGAAATGGTGAAAATAGGATTAAGCCCACAAATATGATATAATTTTCCAGCAATTTCCGCACCTGCGCCCCTGGGACCTCACCTGCGGAAATACCATCGCAGGTGCGAAAACCACTAAAAGGCCTGGGGTCGCACCTGCGGTCAAATGGCCGCAACTGCGGCTCCGCATCTGCGGAAAACAAACCGCACCTGCGAAGACTGGGGGATTAGGACAAGTCTGCACCTGCGAGCTCCTCGCTGCACCTGCGTGTCTGCACCTGCGGAAGGTCCATCGCAGGTGCGAGACACCAGACCAAGCAATGGTTCAACTGTCTTTCAAGTTCTAATATCATCCGATGAGCATCTGAAACGTACTCGAGGCCCCCGGGACCCCGTCCAACCACACACACAAGTCATATAACCTAACACGGACTCGTTCGAGGTTTCAAACCACACAAAACAACACTAAAACGATGAATTAAACTAAAAATCCATGAAATTCCTCAAAACTTCTATAAACATTAAGTTTTGCATTTATGGTCCGAATCACGTCAAACTAAGTCCCTTTCTTACCAAATTTCACATATAACACATATAAATCATATCGAACCTGTACCGAGCTTCGGAACCATAATACTGGGCCGATATCACAGGTTTCACCTCAAATTTCATTTTAAAAAACCTTTATATTTTTCAGAAAACAATTTTCTTTAAAAATTCATTTCTCGGACTTGGGACCTCGGAATTCGATTCCAGGCATACGCCCAAGTCCCATATTTTCCTACGGACCCTCCGGGACTGTCAAATCAAGGGTCCGGGTCCGTTTACCAAAAACGTTGACTGAAGTCAACTTTATTCAAATTTCTAATACAAAATTATCATTTTTATCAGTTTTTTACATAAAGGCTTCCCGGCTACACGCCCGGAATGCGCATGCAAATCAAGGTGAGGTAGAAGGAGGTTTTCACGACCTCGAAATATGGAATTATCTAGAAAATACAGGATGATATTTTGGGTCATCACACTTCCTCATAAGGAGACCCCATTAAAGGCAGACCCCCAATAGTGCACAAATCCTAAAGGGATATGGATAACTCTCCAACTGAGATAAGTAACGTGTTTGTTAGAGGAAACCAAGCCTCACAAAAGGCTTGCATGATACTTGTAGAGTGATCATAAGTAAACAATGAGGCATAGACAGCATCGTAAATATTGGTGGCCCTCAATACTCGATGGTTCCTGCTAAGAATATCGTTGGTCCACTCCCAACAGCCGGGGATATAATGAAATTCGCCACCAAAAGTTAAGGAATCACTCCAGTATACTTCTCCTTTGAGGATTCGTCGTCCTAAGCATGGGAGGGAACTTGCCACATTTTTAACTTTGTGATTATGGGAACGAAGAGTCTATGTCTTGAATTTACGTTTGGTGTTTTTGAAGGTCTAATCTACCAAACGAAACGGATTTTGCAAGGATGCCCACGAAGCTGCATATAAGCCGGTCAGTGGTGTATCAACTAGTAATTTGTCTCCGTTTTACTATCCTTGTGCTCTGAAATTACAAGGTACTTAGACGTGGAGGAAGAGGATGCTGAGTCTCTGAAGTAAACCATGTTCAAGCTGCATAAAAACAATCGTTAGTACCTAAGTCAAAAGGAAAGAGTAATAATCGTGATCTTTAAAGAGAGCATGGATAAGTAAAATTATGCCTCAGACGTAACAAAAAAAAAGGAATGTCTGTGTCGGACTTTTTTTAAAGATTTTCGTTGCGAACTTTTAAAGGTGTTCGTCTCGAACTTTTAAAGGAATTTGAATTTGTAAATGTTTTCGTTGCGAAGTTTTAAAGATGTTCGTCTCGAACTTTTAAAGGCATTCGAAAATTTTAAGGTTTTCATTCTGAAACTTTAAAAGGCGTATGTTTCGAACTTTTAAAGGTGCTCGTGTCAAGTTTTAAAGGATCCCCACTGCCTACTTTTAAATATTTCTACTACGAACTTTTATGGATCTTCACCACGAATTTTTAAGAGCCTTCATAGAGTTCTTTTAAAGGTCTTCGCGAGCTTTTAAGGACCTTTATGCGAACTTTTAAGGATCTTCGCCACGAACTTTTAAAGTTCTTCATCGCGGACTTTTATGGGCTTCACCGCAAATTTTTAAGGTCTTCTTCACGAACTTTTAAGGATCTTTGCCACGAGCTTTTAAATTTCTTCATCGCAGACTTTTATGGACTTTGCCACAAATTTTTAAGGTCTTCATCGCGAACTTTTAAGATCTTCACCACTAATTTTTAAAGTTCTTCATCGCGGACTTTGATGGGCTCTGCCGTAAATTTTTAAGGTCTTCATCGCGAACTTTTAAGGATCTTCGCCACGAATTTTTAAAGTTCTTCATCGTGGACTTTTATGGGCCCGTAAATTTTTAAAGTTCTTCATCGCGGACTTTTATGGGCTTCACCACAAATTTTTAAGGTATTCATCGCGAGATTTTAAGGATCATTGTGGTCTTTGCCACAAATTTTAAAGGTCTTCATCGCAAACTTTTATGGTTTGCCGCCGCAAATTTTAAAAAATCTTGACCACAAGCTTTTAAAGGTCTTCATCATGCATTGATTATCTCGTTAAACAAGAACACATCCTCCTTGGTTGACCTACAAAAAAAAATAACAAAAGAAGAAAGCACGAGAAAAGAAGAAGAAATTACCTTCGCGTCAATGCTCCCAGATCGTCAAAAGTAGACTCAAATTGGATTGCAAACGCCGAAAGTGATGCTAGTAAAATAAATAGTATATTGTATTTATAGGTATCAAAAAGCTATTTTTGAAACTGAAGTGCCAATGTGGGATCATTCATGTTACATTCCGCATGGGATTTGGTTACTAAAATATATCTTTGAAGAGGGACTAATCTAATCTCGACAACAATATCGGAATTCGAAGGAAAGTCAAATTGTTATGGAATTAGGAAGTGCACGTGAAATTGCATCTAATCATTGTTGTATCTAATCATTACAGTAAGAGAGATTTGTGTCCTAATGGGAAATTTTGATATCACTGGCGGCTACAACTCACGTTAAAATGATAGTTTGGATTACTTTGCTTTTGTCCTTATCCAAAGGTAAATGCTTATTACATTTTTCAGGTAATTGATTGGGTATACATGTAACAAATTACATGGGTGATACTTTACATTCTAATCTGGCATGCGACAATTTGATAGTCAGTCAATACTTCGTGACCCATTTTCGTTTACGACAAGTCTATACCTCAACAAGCCTTCAAGTTGAGGGGCATTTTAGGCATATAAATTTTATTGGAATTAAATCCGTAAAATATTTTGGACTATATATTAAATTCAAGATATATTAGTCTAAATAAATACTACGGGCTAATATAATTGAATTAATTATTAAGTCCAACATATATGGATTAAATAAATAAGTCTTAATTCGTTGAGCTAGCCTATTTAGTTGGGCTACAAATGATGAGCCCACTTCATTAGGCCCAAAATGTCATTTTCCTAGAGGCCCAATTTTGTGTCACGTGTCAAATGACGTGGCATGCCAAGTCAAACAGAAGAGCCAATAGGATCATGCTACGTCTCAAAATGACAAGGCATGCCAAGTCACATTAAAAGGTCAATAAAATCGCGCCATGTGTACAAGTAACATGTTCTGGCCAATCAAATGGGGTCATGTCACACTTCAATTTGATTGGTCGGAAAGAGTTTGTTCTTATCACAACTCCTCCCTTCCACAACTATAAATAGGGGTCTTCATAACTCAGAAAGAACACCAGAAGTTATAACTCAGCAAGAGGGAGCTCGTAGATCAAAACGCTGCGGATTTCTCTTAAAGCTACAAGCATTCAAGAGTTCTAAGGATTAAAATATCAAGAGGAAGATTCAAGAACAAGCTGCAAGCTCTTGGATTAAAAATACGTCAAGATCAAGATCAGGCCTCAAGGACTTGGATTAAAATCAAATGAAATTCAAGATTAAGCTCAAAGGCTCTTTTATTTACCGTTGAAAAGTAGAATCAGAGGATTCATAGAGATTGTAACACTCAAATATTTGAAATAAAATACTACGATTGTTGCGATATTTTTCGGTCTTGATTATATTTTCTCGACGCAATTTATTGTCTACACAATTTATAATATTACGTATTTTTTTTTCTAAATACAATTTATATGGATGGAGAGTTCAAAGGTCTAGTATGTATACATAATATTGTTTTTCTATTTATATACTATAACTTGTCATACCATACACTTATGTTAATAGAGCTTTCATTAAACACATAATTCACGACCCTTATTCTTAACCTAAACATGAATGTTAACATAGAAACTAGTTTGGAGCCATTAAACCCGAATAACGGCCTGGAAAGTAAGTCGGATCAACTAAGGAATGCATTACACATATCATTGGGGTTGAATTCGGACGACATTTTGATGAATGAAGATGATTCGATCGACATTGATTCAGACGGCAACTTCAATGATGGAGAAAATCATGTTGATGATGTTGTTGCTGATGACGATGATTATGATTATGATGATGATGATGATGATGATGATGACAACCATTATTTATAGGAGGAGGCAGAAGCTGGAGAGGAAAGAGAAATGCCTAATGAGTTCAATGAAGAAGATCTTATANCCATTATTTAGAGGAAGAGGCAGAAGCTGGAGAGGAAAGGGAAATGCCTAACGAGTTCAATGAAGAAGATCTCATAACTGGTCCAATTACTGGGATGAGGTTCACTAGTAAGGATGTTATGTTTGATTTTTATAAAGAACATGCAAGATTATCAGGGTTTTGCATTGTTAAAAGAACATCAAACAAAAAAGGTGGTGATATTGTTAGGTATGTTCAATATGGTTGTGATAGGTCTAGGAAACCAAGGAATAGGCATGTTACCAAGAGGATGAACTGCCCTGCTAGAATAAATGGAGTTTTGGAGGAGAATGGTTCATGGCGTGTTTCAAAGGTGGTTAAAAAACATAATCATCAATTGGAATCAGCACTATCGCGATTGATGGCTGGACACAAATCGCTTAGTAGGTCTCTTAAGAGAACTCTTATAGTCAAAGATATTGCTGGCTTAAGACCTTAAAAAAATATAAGAGTCGCTGAAGTACTTGCCGGTGGCCCCGAAAATCTGAGTTGTACACCAAAGGATTGTCAAAATTATATTTTGAAGAGTAGAAAGCTTCATTTGCAGGAAGGGGACGCACAATCATTGCTCAAGTTCTTCAGTGACATGCAGCAAAAAGACAGGGAATTTTACTACACTGTAGATGTGGATGGTTTTGTTCGACTTCATAATGTCGTATGGGCTCATTCACACTCCAAGGCTGCATATGAGGAGTTCCATGATGTAATATGCCTCGATACAACATACCTAGTGAATCGGTACAATATGCCATTTGCTTCATTTGTTGGTGTAAATCAGCATAGGCAGTCCATACTTTTGGGATGTGCTCTTATGTCTAGTGAAGATATAATAAGTTACAAAATGGTGATCTCTACATGACTTGGGGCTCTAAACAATGTTCATCCATTAGCTATCATGACTGACCAATGTGATAGTATTAAGGCTGCCATAAATCAATTGATGCCAAATACGGTACATAGATTTTGTATTTGGCACATATTCGCAAAGTTGCCTACGAAGTTAAGCGGAGTTCTTGATGCTAAGATTGTAAAGGAAGAATTTAAGGCCTTAGTCCTTGATAGCATTAACGTTGCTGAGTTGGAGAGAAGATGGACCGAATATATTAAAAAATATAACTTAGATGGAAGGGATTGATTTTATAAGTTGTATTTGGAGAAGGAAAAGTGGGTTCCTGTATACCTAAATGACCACTTTTGGGCCGGGATGTTGTCCACACAGAGAAGTGAAGGCATGCATGCTTTTTTTGATGGATTTATCACCCGCCAAAGCACTTTGAATCTATTTATTCAGCAATATGAGTTAGCCATAAGATCAAAGTTCGAGAAAGAATTGGAAGTTGAATATAGGTCAAGGTGCTTTGAACCAAACTGTTTGTCTGAATTTGCATGGGAGGAAAAACTTCAAAAATGTTATACTCGTGAAGTGTTTGAATTTTTTCAGTTACAATTAAGGAAATTGTTCCATTGTGAAATCAGCACCCCTGAAGATCATCAAGCAACCCCTGGAGTGGAAAAATATATTATATCAGATTCTTCGCTAAGGAGTTTTAACACTAGAGATCCATTTGTATTCACGGTTGAATATACTCCTATTGGCGAGTATCTAAGTTACTGTTGCAAGTGGTTGAAACAAGGGTTATTCTATGTTGTCACATACTAAAGGTGTTGTCTCACAACAGGATTAAAAACGTTGACGAGAGGTATATATTGAAAAGGTGGAGAAAAGATGTTGTCCGTCCGCACTTGAAACGTTTCTTTCTAGGAGGTTACCCATGTATGACTTCTGAATACATGATGTATAGGGAACTATTATAGCATTTTGAACAAATTTGCGATATTGCATTGGACACTAAAGTGATGAGGCGAGATATTAAGTATAATTTGAACAGATTGGAACATAACCTTATGAATTGGGATGATGATATGATAGTTCTAAATTGGGATTTGGAAGATACACATGATGGTGAGGGTGAGGGTGAGGGTGAGGGTGAGGATGAGGATGAGGGTGAAGGAAGAGATATAAGAGATCCTAGTTATATAGCTTCTTGTGGACGTCCAAGGTTGAATAGATATAGAGGGTGAATTGATTCATACTTTAGAAGTTCACAAACGGGTGGTGGAAGTGGAGTTAGAGGCAATAGGAGGGGTAGAGGTAGTGGTAGAGGTCGTGGTAGGGGTCGTGCTAGAGGAGGTGGTAGAGGTCGTGGTAGAAGTCATCCGCTAACGGAAGGAATTCAGGTAAAGCTTAACAAATTTGATTTAATATTTTATTTTATTTTAGGTAAATAAATTGCTTAATAGTCTTATTTACTCTAATTACAGCAAGAAGATGCAACTGTACAACCACAAAGAAGCTTGCCTGATCTAAACTATGAAAGCATACTGGAAAGTAGAAGACCCGACTGTTTAGTTTGAGATGATTTAAGTTTGAAACTTGTTTAATTTGATTTGAGATAGATTTTTTTGCTTTTTATTGACTTTGTTTTTGAAAACGTGTGGTATTTTTTTTGTTCATAAATGTGAATTATATTTGTGTCATACAATCCTACCTTCCACATTTAACATATTTGTGTTAGTTGTATTTTTTTTAAAGATAAAACCGTGCCTAATCCCCCTCTCTTCTTACATGAAATACAACAACTACACTGCCAATACAGTGTAGATTTTACCAAAAGAAAAAAAAAATACAAAATCAACCCATTTAACTACCCAATATAGCATTTACTTTTACAAATTAATAACATACCAACCCATTAACTTCCCAATGCATCATTTACTCTACCATTTCGAATTTTTTAAATGATAAAAAAGAAAAAGTTTATAGTTAAGAAAACCAAGATGCAGATTAAAATTTCAAAAATAAAATACTTCAAATGTTATTAATGGTGGGAGTTGAATTAATGGTGTGGGTTGAATTGTATTTATTGTTTCGAATTTCAAGTAAATATTAAATACAATTTAATACTAACACTATTCACATACCAACTTTTTGAATGAAACACTATTCACATTCCCATCATATAGTTAGGGTTTGTATTTGCATGAATATTATATTCCAAACATGATTCTATACTGAAACGATACAAAAAAATTAAAATTATAACAAACGAAAAATTTAATTACATTAATATTTATAACAAAGCGTACACAATTAGTTAACTTCAAACAAAACTTACACATTACTGGATGAAAATTAAATAAAAAACAATAAAAGTGAAAAAACAATACAAACATGGATTTCCAACAAACATAACCTACAAACTAGTTAATTTCAACCGGATCTTCTGGAGTTCCTTGCCCTTTCACTTGCACTTTGAAGACAACATACATTTCTTCAATTTCAACCAACTCAAATTTAACAAAACAACCTCGCTGTATATCATCAATCATCAAAAAAAAGTTCCAGCCGTCTTTCAGCCATCATCGTTTACCAATGTTAATTCCTATAAAAAACTCTCTGCCACTATATTGAAGAACAACGCCGCCCATTGATTCAGGAATGTAATTGCATATTCGTTTTGGAATACGCTGCAAACAAAAAGAAAAAAAATTATTTGAGATTTTAATACAACCAAATCAGTTTCTGCTTCTTGTCCAAAGCTATTTTCGAAAAACAAAAGCAACATTTGTATTTTTGGATCGAAAAGCAAATTGTATTTGAAAACAAAATTTTATAAAAAAATCTCACTTTCCATATAATCTTGCTTGATGTATGAATCTTTCATACGCACTTCAAATGTTGGATTTGTCTCTTCGTCGTTATCAGTGGAAGAGTAGTCGGATGGGGATCGTTTGGCAGCGCTGGGAAAGGGGTCCATGGTTTGTTTCTAGAGTTTGTGTAAGAGTGAGGGTATTAAAATGTTGTGTGTGTGTGTGTGAATGTGTATATAAACTTATATATACACAAACACAGCCAATATATGGAATTTTGTGTGTGTGAGAGGGTATTAAAAGTTTTTTATATGTGTGAATGTGACCATAAAGTTTAATAAAAGGAAATTTTGGAACCTAATTAATATCTATATTTTTTGCATATGTAGTCCACATTTGACCATATATATAATATTGATTGATTGATGACAAAAAGTTGTGATTTTAATTTTAAAACCGATAGTTATAATTGGGATATAATTAGCAATTTACTTATGAAATATTATTGCGCTTTATATATATTTACATTGAATGTCTATATATATATATATGTATATAGTAGCCAACATATAGGTGTTATTAAGGTCATACGTATCGGCCAATGGCAACTAAGTAATTCCACCGATTAAAGTTGTTTTAGTCATATGACCTATGATAATTACATCGTTGCGATTCATAGTAATATAATAGCTGTTTATATAGTTTCATACGTTAAGGTCATACGTATCTGCCAATGGCAACCGTACAAGTCCACTGACTAAGGTTGTATTAGTCACATGACCTATGATAATTACATCGTTGCGATTCATAGTAATATTATAGCCGTTTATATAGTTTCATACATTAAGGTCATACATATTGGCCAATGGCAACTAAGTAATTCCACCGAGTAAAGTTGTTTTAGTCATATAACCTATGATAATTACATCGTTACGATTCATAGTAATATAATAGCTATTTATATAGTTTCATACGTTAAGGTCATACACGATGATTATCATTCAAACTTAACCTCATTTTCTACATAAAATATTTATATTAGAATCTTGATAAATTAAAATTAAATTTTAATTTTTTTATTGTCCAATAAAATAGAAAACTAATTTATTCCTTACACGATGATTATCATAAAATTTTTATACTTTATTTATACTAACTGAAAAACTGTGTGCGTAGTTGCATTGAAAATACCTATTTATCCAATCTATACTTCTATTTTATATACGATAATGATTATTTTTTTATTTTCCAATTTTCTTCCATTAAATCTATGGTTTTTGTATTTGTAAAAGAATTAGCTACCTTAAAACAATCAAAACTCATGACTTTTCAAGTTTTTTTTAGTAAAAATGGACTGTACATTTTTTTACTTTAATATGCAAAAGGAAATCAATTAGTTTTATAACTACCTTGAGGAGGGGATCGGAATGGACATATTGTGGCAGTTTTTTTTACTCCTTTGTATCATTTATTAACAATCACAACCCTTAGAGAAAAAAAACTAATACCTACATTGTTGAACAAATTGTGGCAGTTATTTTTGTTAGTTTTTTTAATTTTATTTTTTATTATTTATATTGTGGCGGTTATTTTGTCAGTTTATGGAAATTTAAAAACCTCCACTACAACTGCCACAATTAGTTTTGATTACGTTTCATACAAATATTACAAGAGTAAACCCATATCAAATTATTTGTCTCTTCTTTTTGGTGCCAAAAAAATGAGAGGGAAACATTAAGCTGTCTAGAAACAGACAAACAACAAAATTTGCAAGATAAATAGCAGAATTTGCAACACAAAATGGCATTAACAAACAACAAAATTTGCAAGATAAATAGCAGAATTTGCAACACAAAATGGCACTAACATAATATTAATGGTTGCATATGGTCTCTACAAAATAGATTAAGTCCTATCGGGAAGTAGAATAGTTATTATAATTGAGAGATTACCATATAATTCTCCCTATATATTTCGAAAAATATGGCAGACATACATAACTCAATCAAACTTAAACTACTACTACATCTAAGCATAGCGATGGATAGGACTCCCACCAAGAAAGTTGTTGAACAATCACTCCATGGTTCACCAGTCAGTCACAATATTCTCTACCAAGATCTAAAGCGTGACTATACTAAGCTGAAGCGTGAGGTTAATGAATTGATTGAGAGGGTGGTACGTGATTCAAGCATTGACTACTTAAAAGGTGTGATGTTGGAAGAGCATCCTCTTACTTCTCTCTATGTTATGCATGACGATATGCCCATACCCTCAGCCAGAATGGTGCTAAGAGCAATTTTGTCATTGTCATCACTAGCGATACCGAATCCGCCTCCAAGACCTCAAAGTCTCTTTTNTGAATGAATTATTATGTTTTGAATCTTTTTTTTTTCTTAATGATCGTTTGATTCAAGTTAACAAAACAGTCATATTGTCTTCAATATTTCAACTGTTATGCCTAGTAAAATGAAAGTACTAATATTATCATTTGTAAAGATTAATTAAAGTCCTTTTAAAATTGGTCAACTTTTTTTTCCAAATTAATATAGCACATTGATCTCAATAGTAACATTTCAAATTCAATATTTCAATTGTTCGTTTGATGCCAAATGAAATGAAAGTACTAATACTAACATTTGTAAAGATTAATTAAGTTCTTTAAAATTGGTAATTTTTTTTTCAGATTAATATAGTACATTGAGCTCAATAGTAACATTTCAAATTCAATATTTCAACTGTTCGTTTGATGACTAATGAAATGAAAGTACTAATAGTAACATTTGTAAAGATTAATTTAAGTTCGTTAAAATTGGTCAATTTTTTTTCCAGAATTAATATAACATATTGAACTTATGACGCCAACCTTGGACAATAGGAAAATGTATTGACAATAAAAATGAAGATAGTTGAGTACTTGAAGATGCAATACTGAACTTATAAAGATAGTTGATGAGTACTTGAAGATATATAATTGATTACTTATGAATCAAAGTAGTACGGATTAAAACAGGTGCAAAATGATAACACTTTGACAAATTAAAACTTCAGTTCAATTCATAATACTTTTTTTTAAAAATGAACAATCAAATGAACAATTTTGAAATCTTCATCCCTACAAACATTCCAGCTAACAACACAGATGACATAGCACTTTCTCTACTGTCACCTTCAACCCCAACATCACTTTCTTCAATAAAAGAACTTGAAGATTGATCTTCACTGGCAACATTTTCTTTTTGGAACTCATTGAATGATGCTACTGCTTCATCATAAGATTTGTAAGACTTGAAGATGCTTCCTTTGAAACCTATAACCATAGGAGCACACTCACACCAAGAGTTGTATAATCCGGGATTTTTTACCACGAAATACCACATACACCTTCGACGATGCCGATATATTATCAACTTGAGATCCATTTCTAAACTCGTTGAACGCTGCTATGGCTTCATCATACGTTTTGAAGGCCTTGAAGATGCTGCCCTTGACACCAATAACCATAGGAGCACACTGATGCCAAGAGTTTTACAATCCAGGCCTCTTACCACGAAACACTACATAAACCTTTGAAGCATTATTCCTCTTCCAGTGGTTCATTCCTTAATCTAACAATAAGAAAAGATAAGATATGAAGAAGGAGAAAACAAATTACAGATAGAAATGTCAATGGGGGCTGTAAAAACTTTTTGGTTGAAGCACTCTATATTTAAGTGTTAGGGTTAGAAAGTATATAGTATTTTTTTAGTTTAGTGATACAGTAATATAGAAATGGAAATACAATAATTTAATCGTATTTTTTTTAGTATACTATGCGTGTATTTTAGTGTATTTCGTTTAAATGGTATAAGACATGTATATGAGTATAAATTGCTTTATCCAAAATAGTGTAGCATGCATGTGTAAATGTGAAAGAAGCATGGGGAAGGTAAGATCATTAAACTAATGAGAGAGAATTAGAGGGAAAACAATAAAAATACTAAAGGGTATATCTGGAAAATGAAAATGACTAAATATCAATTATGCCCTTAAAAGTTGTGCAAAGTTACCATAATACCCCCAGTTGGGACGTTTGTGTCACGACCCGAACTGGAGGATCATGACTAGTACCCGGGCCATACTTACCTAGCACCAACCNGCACCAACGTACATTTTATCTAATCTTCTTATTATCTTTAAGGGCCGGCGAGATCAATATAAGTGGTAGATATGGATTATGAACACCAAACAATGATAGATAATGGAATGAACATGGATAACATGGGATAACAAGACTGCCAAGAAACTACTTATAAGTTAGGAGCTACCACGCTTCCATGAAAGACTATACAACAAAAATCATCCGACAAGGCATACCAAACTATACATAAGCCGACACCTGTCTATGAGCCTCTAAAGGAGCATAAGTAATGCAACATAGTCGGAATAGGGCCCCGACATACCCATAATATCTATAACCAAAAATGCATACCAAGACCACGGCAAGTCCGGAAAAGGGATCTCGCCTATAACCGCTGAACTGGAAAGCCTACTGTGGTGGGGGAACTACGTCTACCTGTCTATCAGGACCTGCAGCACGACATGCAGCGTCCACAAATAAAAAGGACGTCAATACGAATAATGTATTGAGTATGTAAGGCAGGTTAATATAAACATGAACAATAATGTAAAGAGAGGTAGAGAAGATAAAACATGTAACATCTCAGTGCTTCTAAGAGACAGTAACATGAAATGCATGATACATATATACACACATAATCTTTTAAAAACATCCGCCTCTGTGGACATCATCATTATCGTATCAACATCCGCCTCTGTGGGCATCATCATCATCATATCATACTCGCCCTCAAAGAGGACTCGGTGAACCCAACTGATCAGTGGCTGCACAATAGGTGCCATACCCGGCCGACTATAGTGCGGTTCGGTAGAGTAATATATATATATATATATATATATATATATATATATATATATATATATATAT
>ML374463.1:96801-128204 GCA_005239525.1 Nicotiana knightiana | reverse complement strand
TTTTTTTTAGATTCATTTGCCCATCTCCTCCCAAAAGTTACTGGCCCTTTCTCCTTAATAATTAATTTAAACGCTAGGCAATTAGTAGGCGCGGTGTAACTTCACGAAATCGCTTGCGTAGCGTGATGTTTAACATTAAATAAATTAATTCAACGATGTCATTTCATACTCTTAATTTTTTATTTTTTTAGTTAATTTTTTATTTTATTAATAATTTGCTAAAATCGCGGTTTCGCTTGCGTAGCGCGATAGTTAATTTTAATTAATTCCTTTAAATGTAGTAATTTTTTGTTTTCAAAAGTAATAATTTACTAATAATCTTTCGTCATAATTGCGGATTCGCTTGCGTAGCGTTGTTACGATAAATTAATAAATTATCGTCTCGATCACGCATTCGCTTGTGTAGCGTAACTATGACAACGTAATTTATCCAAAATACATCTTCCTCGATAATTCTAATAATCAAGAAGTAAAAGTGGACAATTAAAACACAAAAACTAATAAATCACAGTTTATTTAGAATTAATTTAAGCCATGTTTAAGTCAATAAAGCGGTCGTGCTAGAACCACGGGACTCGGGGAATGCCTTATACCTTCTCCCCGGTCAATAGAATTCCTTACCCGAACTTTGTTTTCACGGACCAATAAAAAGAGAGTCAAATCTTCCTTTGATTAGGGATTCAAATAAAAGGTGACTTGGAACACCGGAAAAAATAAATTCCAAGTGGCGACTCTGAACAATAAAATAATCCCTATTTCAAAATTGTCACTTCAATTGGAAAAATCCTTTAACCCAATAACCCACATATATCTTTTGGGGGTAGTAAAAAGGGTCTGACAGCAGTCATTCTTTTTGTTAAGACTCTAAAATTTTAACTCTAAAATGTGCCATTAACACGGCGCACAGTGCATCGCGCTGGACGGCGCACTAGTGCAATATTTGCCCAGTTAATCTTATTTCGGCTCATAAAAGGTATTTTAGTCCAGGTTCGCTTATACCCGATATAAATATACTATAACATAATTTTTGAAGGAGATTCAACCTAAGAGAGTTTTAAAGAGCTACTATGGCTTGAAGACACAAGATTTTATCAATTCTTTTGCCAACAATCGGTGTAAAATGAGAGTTTGTATTATAAAGTTGTCTTTGATGTTTTCTATATTCTTAAACTTAATTGTGATGACTTTCTCCATATATATGGAGTATTTCTTCCCTAGGATTTTGACGAATATGGTATTTTGAGTGTTGTCTGTAGATTTAACTCTAGTTTAATTGTTTGAATACGTTTATGGAGTTTTGAATTGATTGTGAAATTATTCATCGGTTTATATAATCGAAAAAGGAATATTTTGGTGATTATCTTTGTATTATTTGGTTTGGTTTAATTTAGTGATTCTTCTAAGTAATCAAGAGAGCTTTTTGAATTATTGATTAAACCAAGTTAGGAGAATATTCAAGAGAAGTTTTCCTAAAGACTAGTCCATTAACGTGTTCTTGCATATCTTCAGAGTGCTTCATATTAGTTTATTTTGTAGAGTTCAGATTTAATCGAGAGAGGAATCTTGACCTTACGTTTAAGCTAATTATCGAGTGAATTTGTGAGAATAATTAGAACATTAGAAGTGAATTTAAACAGGGTTAGATCCCGGATAGCTATCTTATACCTGTCATGTCGTGATCTTTATTTCTCATATTGCATACAATCCATTTTAGTTCACCTCTCACTCTATCTGATCAATTTAAATTAGTCGTAATCTTAATTTAGTAGTTAATTGTAATTAGTAATTACCTCAAATCAAGTGTTGATCATCTTGAATAGCGTTTAAGACAGAAATTATTTGAACATTGTTGAAATCCAATCCATGTGGAGAGGGAAATTAAACTATATTGTCTTGGCTAGCGAGCATTAATTTCGTATTGTGTTTTGCGCTCATCATCGACCCTGGAATTGTATGTTTCCACCTTCTTTTCATAGGCCTCGATTTTCTTTTCACCTGAATCCACCCGCTTCATTAATTCTTCAAGCATTTTCATTATTTCGAGATTGACCCCGGGCTCAGCTTCACTCAGCTCTCGGTGATCTGTTCATTTCTTTGGATGTTTTCCGGGGATTGTTCGGGCTCAACCCTGTCGTGGTGTGGCTTAGATTATGTAGTTGTTCTATCACCGTCTGTTGAGCCTGCAACATTTTGAAGAATGACCGTAGGCTTACCCTCATCGCCTTCTCCTTCGGATGCTTCTGCTAATCGGGTCCCCCACGGATGCTATTTTCGGGATCAGTTGGTAGGTTTACGTTGATCGACACCTGTGAGTTAGCATCGATCGGATCAGCAACTGGGATTCCGTTGGGATCAGCAGGAGGCACCTCGTTGCTAGGCACCAGATTTTATTGTCGCCATCCTGGCCAGACTCAGCGTCAACGTTCAAGTGGGCATATTGAGAATTTGACATTTTTAAACTGACCTGAAATTAAAACTTTAAAGAACAAGTGTAAAATAGAGTGTGTTATGGAGATTTGTATCAAATCACCACTATAATCTTTAGCCCCACGGAGGGTGCCAAACTGTTTACCTTAAAATGGATAACAATTAAATTTGTATGCGGGTTTTAAGGATATGTGAATAGATTCAAAACAAGTAATCAAGAATATTGGATAAACGATTTAAAGACAAAATAAATGATCAAACCTTATGCAATGTTATGGCCTAGCTCGAATCTATGTTGGACAGTAGTTTGCCCTCGATCGATCCCTTGGTTCGAACCCAATTGCGAATGAAGAACAAAACAATTAAGTAAGAGCTTTTACGATAGCTAGAAAGCAGAGAATGAATTTGTATTGACTTGATCGCTAGTTAGAATGTCCGTTATCAAAGAAAAACTTTTTCTTTATATACTAGGAGAGTTCCATCCCAATACAAGTCTAAAAAAGGTAAAAATCTTCCTTTCACGTTAATTACTGATCAGTAACCGACATCGGACGAGATATGCCCCATGATATCCAGTTAGGTATGGGTATCACGGCCCTCTGTTAGTCGGGCATAACCGTTTTCCATATTTCCCGAGGTCTTAGAGCTCGTTGTAGGTACGGGAAACGTTGTTTTATCACGTCCGACGATGAGCACATCGTTCACCTTTCATGGGTCTCGATACGTGTTAATTAAATTCAGTAAGAACAGGAATTAGAATCATGTACATGTTACGCAGCGGAGAAAAATCACAACCCGGAAAATTTGCCCCTAAGTCCAACTTTGATTCTCTTGGAAAACAAAGTATAGTTCCATTAACTAAATGTCTTTCTTTGTGTGTGTTTTTGCAAAAGAAAGAGAAAACCCTTCTCTGTTAAAGAAGAAGACTTATCTGAAGAAAGGCCCGTTCCTTTTTCTTGGAATTTTTCTAGGAATTTTTACATTCCTATACACTATATGAAATTATATTACCCTCCCTACTCAAGTTTTACTATAATTATATTTTATATACCCAATTATCATTTATGTACATTTTAAGGGAATTAATGATAATAATTAGTGTCCTAAGATATCTCTAACGTATCTTCCACTCCCCCCACGTATCTTGCACTTACCCACAATTCCACCATTGACAACCATTAAAAAGTTTTGAAGCTTTGAAGCTTTAAATTCGAATTTGGGTTTTCAAAAAAAATTATTTATTTGAATTGGGTGTTGTTGCAAAGAAGTGGGGATTCTCTCAATGTCTCTCTCTGTCTCTCAATCCCTAATTTCAGTAATGTAAAGCAATAGAAAAGAGAGCAGCAATTCCACCATTGACAGCCATTAAAAAGCTTTGAAGCTTTGAATTCGAATTTGGGTTTTCAAAAATCATTATTTCTTTGGATTGGGTGTTGTTGCAAACAATTAGTAATATGATTTGGAGTTTATATCTCAATTTTGAGAGTGTTTTGGTGAAGATTAGACTTGATTTTGGTTGAATTTCAGATTGAAAGAAGAAGAAGAAGAAGAAGAAGAAGAAGAAGACATGATATACATTATATTTATGAAATTGTAGTAAAATTGTAGAAAAATTATATTTTGTTGTTTATATTTTTTTTTATTTAACTATTGTATGAAAGTTGAACAATATTGTATAAAAATTATATTTAAGTTGTATGATATTGTACTTGTATATAACTGAGTAAAAATAATGTAAGAAAATTGTAAATGAGTTGTAGATAAGTTGTAGATAAATTGTATAATATATAATTAGTTGTATGAAATTTATTTTTACTATGTATAAATCAGATACAAAATATACAAAAGACATATTGTTTAAATTTTGTATTTAAGTTGTATGTTATTGTAGTTGTATTTAAGTGGACAAAAATAATGTGTGAAAATTATAGATAAGTTGTATAATATATAATTAGTTGTATAAAATTTATTTTTACTGTGTATAAATCAAATACAAAATATACAAAAAATATATTGTATATTTGTATAAAAATTATATTTAAAAAACAATCAAATGAAAATGTTTGGTTCATTTGAAGGTGAGAATCGGACGAAATTGATTCTTAGATTGTTGTGCACCATTCGTTGCATGTTATTTGATATTTTGGAAAAAAGATTTGAAATTTTTTATTCTCGTTTTTTATGGATAATTTGATTCTCGTCAAATTAAATCTTCATAGTCATCCCTCTAAGCCACTAAATGTTGTCTGTCTCCATTGTATCTCTGGAATTTGAAAGTCACAATGTACTCCGCGAGAAAAGTATATTTTTAGTTGTTTTTAAAAATAATAGTCGATAAAATATATATATTTTGTATATATGTTTACATATAAAAAAAGTATACAAATTTTAATATTTTTCGACTAGCGACTTCAATTAATTTTAACAGACCGACTAATTTTGTATTTTGCTAAAACTTTAAAACAGTGGTAGGCCCTGTCCGTGGTAAAAAGGGATAACACGAAAATGATAACACTAGTTAACTAATATTAATCTTCTCATTTTTGCAATTAGTACGTTTACAAAAGAATTAGTTTTGTTAACTGATGGGGTTTGCTTGTTTACAAATAGGAGAATGAGACAGAGACTGAAACTGAAATTGAAACAGAAGCATCGTGTGAGGAAGCGGTGTGGGTGGAAAGAATGGGAAAGAGGAGAAAAAAAAGGAAAAGGGTATAACTACATCCCTTGATTGAAGGCACAAATAATGGATTGAGAGCCTTTTAAGGTGGATTGTATATATTTTGTAAACAAAACTTGTTTATGTTGGGTAATTAATTAAACATGAACATTAAGGGTAATAAAGTTTCAAATAGCGTATAGGAATGAAAAAATCTCATTTTTCTATATGAATAGGAAGTCCAAAATAAGGTTTTTAAAGGGAAAGAAAGACACTGCTTTGAGAAAACTGATCTTAACTACACGCAAACATATAGTAACTTCTCCAAAGAAGTCATTTTATTCTCAAACTCTAGCTCTTCCCAAGTGGGTTGGGTCAGCCCATATAGAGCGACCCGGTATCCTAATTTAATACCCAACATTACGAAAGGCTTCCAGCCTCGATTTCAACCCCGTGCGTCCCTGCCCTTTTTCTGTCTTCTTCACCGGAAAATCGGGGTATGCATTATCCCAGATTTTACCCGTATACAGCATAATTGACATGTAGTAGTATTTAGTATATATTTGTAAAAATATTACACCGTCCGAAAACAAAAGCAATTGCCTACCTAACAACCGATAAACATGTGACAAGGTTGTTTCCTTGGACTAATCGAAGTGTCTGCTTTCCTTGATTATTCTGAGGTCGTAGTCGCTAGTGGGTGAGAGTGCTGATATTTTCTATTAGAGGTGAATTTGTAGCATGTAGATCGATCACACAAATATTTAAGGTTATTCAAATGCTTATCATATGCTCTTAACCTCTACATTTTCCTTCCATAGACATGGATAAATTCACTATTCCTTGTGCTTCTATTTTCTTCTTTGTTAAGCTTGTCAAAATCTTGAAGAAATCTGAGGCCAAGAACTCAGTCATGGAACTGCCTCCAGGGCCAAAAAAGTTGCCTATCATAGGGAACGTAACATGCATGCATCAGCTTCTGGGCTTATTGCAAACTAAGAGACATCAGCTTCGTGTCATTGCCAGAGTTTGCTAAGGAGATTATGCAAATACATGATGTGTTATATGTTCAAACACCTTACCTCCTTGCAAGTTGCAGCCAGTGCTATAAGTTATGACTGCAACATTTGCTTTTCACCTTGTGAACCTTACCGGAGACAACTACGTAAAAATTGTGCCACGGAACTTTTTGTTAGGTGTTTGTCCTGACTTTTTTATTATTAGATTCTCCTCACGTGCTAGTTATGTAAAATAGACTTTCATTACTGGTCTTGCTAAGATTAGATTGTTCATCAACACTAACAATTCAAGCAAAACATATTTGGACGTACAAACCTGGACATTTTTTATTCATTATTAGATTTTCATGTGCTCATTATGTAGTCGAACAACCATGCAATATTAAACTTGATTTATCGGATCTTCTTTTTTTTTTTAAATTCACATTTATGTGCACAATAAGAAAGATCCCCTAAAATAGAAAATTAATATCCTGAAATTATTGTAAATTATTAAAAGTTATTCAATGGCGTAAAATTATGCAAGAGACTTTTAACAAAAATTAGAAAATAAATGTAGGCAAGATGCTTTTAGAAAAATACATTTATTTCACATGGTGCAAATGGTAATTAAAAAGATAAAATTCTATTGCCAAAATACAATAATAACTACTCAAGGGATTAAAGTTAAACTCATTGAATAATTTTATAGACTATCATAGAATAATTGCTTAATAAAAAAAAATTCTCCAAAGCTGACTCACAAAAAGATAGTGGAAGATAAATAGCCGTAAGGTTTTAAATAATACGGCAAAAATAACTTTCATCGGAAAAGATTTTTGAAGAAAGTGAAAATAGAAAAAACATACGTGATACTGACTTATAAAGGTAATTCATCAATTGAAATTTCATATTTGAAAAAAAAAAAAAAGATAGTAGTTTTGTCATGCGGTGTAAGTATTCATTCGTAGACTCAACAACTAAATTAAAGAATTAGTTGCAAAATAAAAATTTATACCTTCTCACAACTTAATTAAATATGTATTTTTTTCTCACCTAAACTTCTTTCATTTTAATTTCTCTTGTTCGTACATTAACATGATACTTATCTCCCCATAATCTTAGTCGTCATATTATATTTTGTTTTTACATCTCTTCGCTTCGGATAAGCCTCTTTTTTGGTCTTTTACTTCACTATAACAATCTATCATATTATCAAACAAAAAAAGAAAAAAAATTATATTTTAATAATATGAATGCTATCTACGTAAAAAAGCTGTTATCCTGGCTTACTTGGCCTTCTGCATCTAAGTCCTCTGCTCACAGGGAAAGAGTATGGCATCTTGTTACCTAATGTTACCAACGGTTAGAAATAAAACCTAAACGGGCTAGTTTTGGTTACTCATAATTGGAAAGACACAACTGTTAAGGAAAAAGTACACCACTTTATTTTCTTATCTTTTAAATAATTGACAATATTATTATTTTATATACAATTTAGAAGGGTAAATAAGTAATTTAAATTTTAAGTTAAGGGGTTCATGCTTTTAATATAATATAGATAGATATTTGGTTATACTATTTCTTAAAGGAAGGGCAACATATTATCATAATTGATTTTTCCTTTTACGAAAAGGAAAATATAATTCTTTCAGATTTGGCTAGTCTTTTTTCTTGGAGGAAACGGCTTTAGACTTCTATAAAATGAAGATCATTCCTTCTCATTTAGTAGCATCCACAACGTAGCCATAAGGGATTTGAGAGTCTTATTTAGGGGGATAATTGCAGGACAAATGTTAGTCTGCCACTTGTGTTTGCCTCTTCGTGAGGTTGTTCTCTCAATAATTTGTATTATCTTTTATACAGTGGATTGTTCATCTACCGTGGACGTAGGTCAATTGACCGAACCACATTAAATGATTGTGTCTATTTTGGTATATTTTTCTTCTGATGTCTGATTTATCGTCGTTCAAGTGTTGCTTTACTAGCTTCCGCATGACACGTGATTATTTCGATCCTAATATTTTTAGCCTCAAGGCTCGTTCAATCATTTCGATCAATAAGAGAATTAGAGAAGAATAGGTCAATAATCTTATTAGCTCAGTTTCTTCCAACCGGGGATCAATTGTCAATCTTAGCACTAGAATTTTCTCAATGACGTATGACATTACTAAGAAGCTTTCATCAAGTGTGTGGAGGATGTCGTGGAGGTGTATGCAGATTTTAGCATGCAGATGTATATCCTTCAATCATGTATAAGGTTGAGAAAGTTCATAAAAGAATTGATGCAATACGTGAACATATTACTAATGAGCATAGAGGGAAAAGGCCTATACCGAAAGAGAGAAAGAAAGAAGAAAAGGAGAATTTAGTTGATGTTCTTTTAAAAATTAAGAATAAAGGCGATCTTGAAGTTCCACCAACTCATGAACATATTAAAGGTGTCATAATGGTAAGTACGTCCATCCATTAGCGAATTCAGAATTTAAACTTAATTGGTCTGATCTTTATGTTCTTATCGCTGAATTTATTGCATGTTTTTGATCTTTCACACATATATCTGAGTTGTGTGTCAGAAATGTTGGACTAGTGGAACATATACATTCTTAACTAGATTCGCCACTGCGCATTCATTGATCCAACTTGCATACCTAGAATTTACGACGGAATATCACTCTACAAAAGATTTCAACATCTTGTGGTTCTCTCTTTCAGGACATTTTTGCAGCTGGGAGTGATACATCAGCGACGGCTCTGGAATGGGCAATGGCTGAATTGCTTAAAAATCCAGATATGATGGAAAGGGCACAAACTGAAATCAGAGAGGCATTTCAAGGAAATGCTGAGGAATCAGTTCTTGCCATTTGGTGCTGGAAGAAGGATATTGCCAGGCATATTATTTGGTCTAGCTGATATTTAACTTCCACTTGCACAATTGCTATACCATTTTGGTTGGAAATTTCCAGGTGATCAAGAACTAGACATGACTGAGGCCTTCGGGGTGATGGCGAGGCCCAAAAATAATCTGCAGTTGATCGCAGTTCCTTATGATCCCTAGTTTCTACGAGAATGCATGAAAGAGTCAGGTGTCATGTGCCATGACCAACAGTCAGTATATATAAGTTAAGTTTTAATTAATAAATAATAGTAAGTGTGTACGCTTGTGTTTTACGTTAAATCTATTAAATAACCAGTAATACTATGGAATAAAAGTTCATAAAGGGGTGCCATTTGAGGTTGCTAAATGAACCAAAGTAATAGCAAGTTGTATGTGTTATATTCTGCAACAATTTCCAACCTAGTGTCCGAAACATAATTCATATTTAATCTACTTTCCTGATTGTCTCAATGATTTCAATTAACTGGAACAGCACTCCATATTTAGTAATAAGCTCTTATCCAAACAGGGGCTTTAAGCCATACCAGTTGTACTACAATTTTGGACCTCGGGCATTAGCTTGTAGAATGCGCTTCGACAATCGACATAGTGTCCCATAGTTAAAATAGAGATAATATATTTTTTAGTGCTCTTAACAAAACAAAACTTCAAAATAATCAACAGTAATCAAGCAATTACTTATTTAAATATTCAGAAATATATTTTTTGTGGTCAAAGTAAAAATATTCAACCAAGTATATTAATTAACACGACTCAAGAGTTTAACTCCCAGAAAAAGTATAAACTGTAACTATGCTAGACAAGACGTTGCTAAACAAAACTTTGGTGTTGCAAAAGCTATCAGTAGCTCTAGATTAGCACCTCATATGAAGGGTATAATCTATAACCTCATCATATAGCAGCAACGCAGTTCTTCACTTGGGATAACTATTCAAACTATCTACTAATAAACTCTTCTATCAATGTGAAGTTGTAGCATAATCTCTCTAATCCTGTGTAAGCTGCTTTCTTTCTTCTGATTTTGAAACCTCGTTGCAATTCTCTCGGCCCATAGGAAAAAATAATATTCCGCCCAGGAATAATATCCACGGTAAATAACAATAACACAAGAGAGTAACAACGACAATAAATTTTTTAATGAGGTAAAATACAACACCCGAGTGGAGCAATATAGCACCATTATAATATTACAACTTCGTATGTCAAGAGACTGCTACAACTTCCAAAGAAATAACAATCTTTATTTTAAACACCTCACAATGATATTACTACCACTCACTAGTTATCCCACATATAACAATCTGTGAATTACTCTCTGTTGGCCCAAGTGAAGGATAGTTTTGAAGATTGACAAAGGAACTCAGGCATGAACTAGGTCCATCCCTGGTGTACATAAACACGGCCAGATTCAAGCATGTGAGATGCACGTGAAGGAGATAAACTTAACTTGGCATAACTAATATCTCCTGATCGAAAAGGTTGAATAATTGATAAGGAGAAGGACTCCTTACTCAAAGAGAACATTATCCAATATAAGGAAGGAGTTAGGAGTTGAGATTAGCTAAAACTCTTCCACCAAGGAAGAGTAGCATTAGAACTCTAGTTATTTCTTCATCTACTAACTCTATATATTGCACGATGTTCTCATTTACAGGCACGCACAAACGCAGAAGTTAAACAGGAATTGAGAGCAAAATAGCAAGGTATTTTGCAAGCAATTTGTGTGTGATTCAAGTGTGCAAACCTGAAGTTACTTGAACCAGATAGAAGAACCAGTTCCAAGTGTATGTCTTTCATTCTAGTTCAATTGTAGTAGGCGTTTTCATACCGTACCTTTCAGCTTTATCTAGAGGCAATTGTAATAGGTACTCAGAGTATTCAAGTTAGAGTTAACTTAGAGTTGTCGCAACAGTTAGAGGATGTTTGCTACAAGGGATTAAAGTTAGTCCTTAAAAGTGTTTTTGTAAATGTAGTTTTTGGCTCAGTGATTTAGTGAAGAGTTTGGGAAAATCCTACTGGGAAGTAGCTCGTGGTTTTTTCACCTTTTGAGCCAAGTGTTTTCCACGTAAAATACTTGTGTTCTTTACTTTTCGCATTTACTCTATCAACAATAGTAGGTTAAGGAACACTTATAAGAACCAGGTCCTTCTATAATAAATGTAAGCGAAAAATTGGTCACCACACAAATCACTCTCCCCCCGCTTGTGTGGTACTGAAGTATAAAATATTAATTGGTATCAGAGCGGGTTATCCTTGAAGAGGCTAACACCTTAAGAGAAGATCAAGATAAGCGCACCACCTGGAAATTAGGAAGGACAATCAACTGCTAGGCCACCACTTTTCAATGGCCAATACTACTCCTGGTGAAAAAATAGAATGAGAGACCACATCATAGGAGAAGACTATGAGCTATGGTACATTGTCATTGATGGTCCCCTGACTACCATGAAGAAGAATGCTGAAGGAGTAGATGTGCCAAAAACAAGAGTTGACTGTACTACTGAGGACTTGAGAAAATGGGAGAAGAATGTCAAGGCCAAGAAATGGCTTGTGTGTGGACTTGGTCTAGACGAGTACAGTAGAATTCAAAGATGTACTACTGCTAAAGAAATTTGGGACACCTTGCAAGTGGCTCATGAAGGAACACCTCAAGTGAAGAGGTCCAGAGGAACTTTACTATATTCTCAATATGAAAATTTCACTATGAAGAAAGGGGAAACCATCCAAGAGATGTATACAGGGTTCACCACACTGTCAAATGAACTTAAGTCTCTTGGAAGGATTCTTTTTGAAGAAGACAAAGTTGAGAAGATTCTGACAAGGGTTCTGCCAGTCTCTTGGGAAAGCAAAATCACTGCAATTCAGGAATCAAAAAACATTGCAATTCTTAAGTTGGATGAGCTGATTGAAAATCTCACTGCTTATGAACCTAGAAGGAAAACCATGAAGATGGATGTACCCAAGAAGGAAAAGAGAGTGGCACTCAGAATCACCGAAGGTGATGATCTAGAGTAAGATGAGATGGCTATGATCACAAAGGACTTCAAGAAATACCTAATGAGAGGAAAGGCTTCCTTGAGAAGCGGAAACTACAATAAACCAAGGGTTCCTGAAAAACTGACCAATGAAGGTCGCTACAAGTGTGAGAAGACTGATCACCACATCAAGAACTGCCCTCAATGGGAAATTGAATGGAAGAAGGAAAGATCTAAACCGAAGAAACAGGAAGAAGGAACAGGTCCATCCCAAGAAAAACAAAGGATCAACAAAGGTTATGGTTGCTGCTTGGGGAGAAAGCTCAGAGGAGGACTCAGGTGATGAAGATGGAGATGAACAAGAACTTATGGCAATTGGAGAATCCGATGAGAAACCTCAAAAGGAATCTGAGGTAAGTATAATTCATCTCAAAGACAAGATTAAGTTTTTGTCTAAAGAAAAACTTTCTGAATTACTTCTAGACTTCATTGATGAATCTGAGGATATAAATAATGAAAAGGAACAGTTGTCTAAGGAATGTGTGATTTTAAAAGAAAAGTGGAAGAACCTGGAATTCAGAGTTAGTGAGACTGTAAATGAGAATACTGCACTAAAGAACCAGGTTCATGCTTTTGAAGCAAATATCCTAGAACTAAAATCTGAAAACATAAAACCGAAATTAGGAACAAGTAAGAAGACAGTTGATTGCACACAACTCACTCTAGAGGAAAATATAGGTAAACTGAAAGATGAGTTGTATAATAAGGATGAGCATGTAAGAGTCTTGAAGGAGGATCTAGGCACGGTCAAGCATGAACTAGACAGAATCATTAAATGGAACAGGTCCTCCGATGCTCTCTCATGGCTACAGGAACATCATAGTAGAAATAGAAGAGGATCTGGCTTTGGGAATAAGCAAACTAAGTGGGATCCCAAAATTAAGTACCTCACTCTTCCTGAGAACAAGATTTGTACTCACTGTGGTAAAATTGGTCACTATAAAAGTGAATGTAGTGCAAAAGAAAAGGCAAGCCAAAAGAACAAAAATTTTGTTCAAGGGAAGAATTGGCTACCAAGTTGTGCTAAAAAGAATTTAAATCATCCTTTTTCCTATAGAAAGGGACCCAAACTAGTTTGGGTTCCTAAGACTAACCCCTGATTTCCTTTTGCAGGTTCAAGTGAAGGGGAGCAGCCAAATATGGTACATGGATAGTGGTTGCTCAAAGTACATGACAGGAAGCAAGGACCAGTTCCTTTCACTTGAGGACCTCAAAGGAGGTAATGTCTCCTTTGGAAATGGGAAGAAAGGTGAGATCATTGGGGTTGTTAACGTAGGTAAGACTGACTCTCACTCTATTGAGAATTCCTACTTGATAGACAGCTTAAAATACAGTCTGATCAGTGTATCACAATTGTGTGATGGAGGTAACTTGATAGTATTCACCTCTACTAAATGTTTTGTGATTAATCTTACCACTGACAAGATTGTTTGCAGGGGAAAAGAGTGAATAATATATACATTGTAGATCTGTCCACACTTTCAGAAAATGAACTCACTTGCTTAAGTGTGATGGACAGTGATCCCCTCCTTTAGCATAAGAGACTTGGACATGCAAGTCTGATTCAACTCAACAAATTAGTCTCCAAGGACTTGGTGATAGGACTGCCTAACATTAAGTTCAAGGAAGACAAAGTTTGTGAGGCTTGTGCAAGAGAGAAGCAGGTAATATCCTCTTTTAAATGCAAGAAAGAGGTAAGTATCACCAGAACGATGGAACTGGTCCATATGGATCTCTGTGGTCGAATGAGAATATTAAGCAGAGGTGGTAAAAGATATGTGATGGTGCTTGTTGATGACTACTCTAGGTTCACTTGGACATTTTTTTTAACATCTAAAGATGAAGCATTTGACATGTTCACTTCTTTTGTTAGAAAAACTCAAAAACAACTAGGTAATCAACTTGCATCAATTAGGTCTGATCATGGCACTGAATTTGAAAATGCTAAATTTGCTGGATTTTGTGATGAGCATGGCATAGATCATAATTTTCTGCTCCTAGAACTCCACAACAAAATGGAGCAGTTGAAATAAATAATAGGACACTTGAAGATATGGCTAGGACTATGCTTCTTTCTAGTAAACTGCCCCATAGTTTTTGGGCAGAACCTATAAATACTGCATGCTACATCATAAATAGGTGCATGACTAGAACTCTTGTAGAAAAGACTTCCTATGAGTTAATTAAAGGGAGAAAACCAAATATATCCCATCTTAGGGCATTTGGATGCAAGTTCTTTGTGCACAACAACGATAAAGACTCCCTAGGCAAGTTTGATCCTAGAAGTGAAGAGGGAATATCCTTGGGATATTCTTCACATAGTAAAGCTTATAAGGTCTATAAAAAAAGAACTATATGTGTTGAAGAAAGTGTTCATGTGATTTTTGATGAAACTAACATCCTTTCTGAGAGACAGGAACATGATGATGAAGCAATTGGGCTGGTAAGAAAAATTAATGAAACCACCGCCCAGACTGAAGCTGCATTGGAGGAAGGAACAGGTGATGGAACAGGTTCATCCACCCCGAGCAACATGATAGAGGGAATAGAACAAAGAGGAAATGATCCTCAAACATCAATGGAACATGTCCATGAACCTGTTCCACAACAACAAAACACTGAAGGAACATCAAGGGGAAACCAGTTGGTAGTGAGACCTTACAAATATAAAACTTCTCATCCTATTGAGAACATCATTCCTGATCCAACCTCTGGAATCAAAACCAGATCTTCATTAAAGAATCTTTGTGCTTTTGATGCTTTCTTATCTCTTATTGAACCTAAAAATGTTGATCAGGCTTTGCAGGATGCAGGCTGGGTAAATGAAATGCAAGATGAACTCAACCAATTTGAAAGGAGTCAAGTTTAGCATTTGGTACCAAGACCCTTGGACAGATCAGTAATTGGCACTAAGTGGGTATAGACTATGATAAAACTTTTGCTCCAGTTGCAAGGCTTGAAGCAATAAGACTCCTCGTAGTCTTTTCTCCTTACATGGAATTCACCCTTCACTAGATGGATCTCAAGAGTGCCTTCTTCAATGGATATATAAAGGAAGAAGTGTTTGTAAAGCAACCTCCAGGGTTTGAAAGCAAAGGAAATCCTTATCATGTGTACAAACTTGACAAAGCACTTTATGGACTCAAGTAGGATCCAAGAGCATGGTATGAAAGATTATCAAAAAAATTTCTTGAGCATGACTACAAGAGGTAAAATTAACAATGCTTTATTCTTGAAAGAAAAAGGTAAATATCTCTTGGTAGTTCAGATATATGTTGATGATATAATCTTTGTAGCAACTACTGATAAGCTAAGTAAGGAATTTGCTAAACTAATATGGAGTGAATTTGAAATGAGCATGATGGGTGAGATTAATTTCTTTTTAGGCTTACAAATTAAACAAAATTCAAATGGAACTATGATCCATCAGCAGAAATATGTAAAATAGTTTCTTAAAAGGTTTAAAATGGAAGACTCCAAGGAAATTGACACTCTCATTGCAACAACTACAAAGTTGGATATAGATGAACCTGGTTCATCTGTCGATCAGAAGTTGAATAGGGGAATGATTGGCTCATTGTTGTATCTCACTGCTAGTATACCTGAAATTGTCTTCAGTGTAGGCCTTTGGTGCAAGATTTCAGGCAAATCTAAAGGAGTCTCACTTGACTGATGTCAAGAGAATTTTGAGATATCTAAAAGGCACCACTGATCTTTGTCTTTGGTATCCAAAAGGTAGTAATTTCAATCTTGTGGGATATGCTAATGCTGATTATGCAAGTTTTCTTGTGGATAGAAAAAGCACTTCAAGTATGGCACACTTTCTTGGCTCATGTCTTGTGTCTTGGGCCACCAAAAAGAAAAATTCAGTGGCCTTGTCGACTGCTGAAGCTGAGTATGTTGTTGTTGCTTCATGTTATGCTCAATTGTTGTGGATCAAACATCAATTAATGGACTTTGAAATTGATGTTGGTTGTAACCCCATTATTTGTGATAACACTAGTGCAATTAGTATGACCAAGAACCCGGTTCATCACAAGAGGACTAAGTACATAGATGTTAGGCATCACTTTTTGAGGGATAATTATGAAAAGGGGCCGATCACTGTGGAATTTTGTGCTACTGACAAGCAAATAGCTGACATCTTCACAAAAGCTCTAAGTAGAGATCACTTTAAAAGGAACAGGTTAGAATTAGGAGTGATTAAGATCACCAAAAGGACCAGTTCAAAATTTACAATGAAAAAAAAATAAAAATAAAAAAATTTGGTTAGAAAATCTAGAACTTGTGTAAATAACTAGATTAATTTTTACTCAGTATCATACTGTAAATAGTATACTCTTGTACCATATGTTGAAATTATTCACTAATATCTAATGATATTTTCTCTATTTTGGGAAATTTAGACATGCACAAGAGGGTTCTCAGTGAAGAACCTGGTTCATCAATGCTGGTTCATCTAGATAACACGATATATGTTTTTTACACTCTGCACAATTTGAAATAATAATATTTGAATCATGAGAAGAGTCCTACCTAGGTCCAAATTCTCTTAAACTTATCCAATTAAATTGAACCAGTTCCATTCAAAAGAATCCTAACCAAATTAAATCACCTAGATTCTAGGGAAGACTCCACCGTCTATTCAAAATTGGCATTTCAGTTTGATTAGACCTCTAAATGACTGATGAGCCTGGTGTTACCCATTAATTACCCCTCCCTTTAAGTTGATCATCATCATCCCTACCCTCTTCTCATAAGTCCCAAACCGTCGAAAATACTATCCATCTTCTCTCTTCCTCCAAAGTTTAATCTACCTATCTTCTTTCTTCCAGAACCAAGCACAAAATGACTAACCCTTTCGATAACCCTGGTACACCCCCACCATGCTCCTCATCTTTAACTACCCCTCAGCCTAAGAAAAGACGAGTAAAAATGCTTGCTCGCAAGACTGTGGCTGGAGGTACGTTATCAAAGAAATTAAACGCACAATTAAAAGCAAGTCAAGCCCAAGAACCCCAGAACTCTGACGACTCCTTCAAGTCTGCGACTGAGGGGGAAGAAACTAGTTCTTCTGATATTTAGAAGTTAACCTCTGGTCCAAATACTACTACTGAGGTCATTTTTGAGTTGGCTGAAAATCTGGGGAATAGGTTTATATTGGTTAGGTTTGTGGTGGATGTAGAAACATCTGAGTCTAGAAAGGAGAGGTGGTAAAGATAAAAATAAAAAAGAAAAAGAGAGTGAGGGTGTTCGAGTGATTGATTCTTCACCCACTTCTGAAACTGATAGAATGGCTATTTGTGGAACAGAATCAGATAAAGTAGAGGAGAAAAGTGTCAAGAAAACAGGGGGAACTGAATCTGGAGAAGCGGCTGAAGGGCTGGTTAAACTTCGGAAAAATACATATGAACCTCGTTTATCAGTTGAAGAAACCCTCGCAGATCTATTGAAGAAAATAGGTGACATCTACAACCCCAAGAAAAGAGAACTCCCAAGACTAAGACCCCTGCCACTGCTAGGGCTAACAAGAAAAGGATGGTTGCCCCTTCTGACACTAGTGAAATCCCCCCCCCCCCAAGAGGAAGAGCCACAAGAAGTCAGCAAAAGAAGAGTGAGGAAGAGTTGCAGAGAGCCTTAGAAGAAAGAAAAATGAAAAGGATGGACAAAAGGAAGAAAAACGTGGGAGAGCCTGTTGAGGTTGTTGATGTGGATGAGATGGACCTGGTCCATCAAGATGAAGATGTGACTGCTGAGGTGGAGGTTCAGACTCCCAAGCCCAAGAAAGCCAAGACTTCTTCTAAGAAGTCTACTTCTACGTCAAAGCCTGCTGAACCATCCACCCTAGCAAAAAAGATCAAGTCTGCAGTGAAAACCAAACAAGTAAAAATTGTTGAAGAAGAGGATTGGAGTGGAGATAATGAAGATGAATCAGACAGTGAAAAGGAAAAGATGGCCAAGTTCAGAAAAAGAACTATTTTTAAAGGGGAGACTCCTCAAGGATTTGGAGGAGGAAGGGATTGTACTGCTGCTGGAGAAATTAGAGGTGCAAGGCTGGAAGGACATGGTCCTTCAGATGGATGGCAGATTGGCAAGGGGTGAAATTATTGAGTTTATGGCTAGTGCTGCAGTGAAGGATGGAAGGGTCACCAGCCTGGTGAAAAGGGTGAAAATTTCTTTCGATGCAAAGGGGCTGGATGAAATGCTAGCAGTACCTTCTGAAAGGTACAATCACTACACAAAGCTGGAATGGCCAAGACTAGACACCCTTCCTACTGCACTTGTCATCACCAGAAAAAATTGTGATAATGAGGAAGAAAGTGAGGCCAAGGCTGCATGCAAAAGTGAAATGAAGGCCCCCCACAAGGTGCTGTTTGAGTTCATCAACAAGTGTGTTCTGCCTAGGCAAGAAAGGAAGAACATTTCCAACTTCATGGACTTGGTTTTGATGCAATGCTTGGATAGTGGGAGGCAGATCAACTAGCTTGGATTTATAATCCAGCTCCTCGATAGGGTTATCAATGTCTCCAAAGCCCATGTCATTCCATATGGCTTCATTCTCACTGATGTGCTTGCTCATTGTAAGGTGCCCCTGAAGAAGTGGGAGATGGCTACAAGCAAAGATCACTTTGGTGATAACACTTTAATTGCTTGTGATTATGAGGTCCATGACACTCCCAATGAACCTGGTTCATCCAAAAAGGCACCAGTCAATAGCAAGGTCAGAGCCTTGGTGCAACAGAGTGGGGCAAAGGATGCTGAGATAGCAAGGCTGAAGACACGGTCTGCTGAGGTAGATTCTAAGAGAGATGCTCTCGGAACTGAGCTAGCACGGGAAAAGGAGAAGAATGATGGAATTCTTCAAGACATGTTGCACCTTCTCCAAGCCAAAAATCAAGCCCCCGGTTATTCCAAGCCTTAAACTCCTAGCCAGTGTAGACCTTTCAGTGACCCAGTTTGGGATGTTTCTTGTTTGCTCATGCTTTCAGTATTTTTATTTCTTTTTGTGGATTGTGGAAGAATCATATCATCTATCAATAAAATTTTCTGGTTTTTACTCTAATTGTCCATTTATATTTCTTTTATAGTTAAAATTCTTAGTTTGATTGTTGATGATTAATCCATGAATGCATTTGAAGTATCCCCAGTGGCCATGAGTAAGTTTTAAAATCTGGGAATCACACATTTTTTATGCAACTTTTCGATGATACCAAAAGGGGGGGAAAGTTTGTGCTTTACACTCTGAACATTGATTTTTATAACCTAATGAACCTGGTCCTTGATGATAAGTGAAAAAAATGTTCTAACATTGTACTGATGTTGGGCTAAGTTGAAACAGGGCCTAAGCTTATGGAAACATAGACTTTGTCATCATCAAAAAGGGAGAATTTGTTGGTCCAAGTGAAGGATAGTTTTGAAGATTGACAAAGGAACTCAAGCATGAACCAGATCCATCCCTGGTGTACATAAACACGGGAAAATTCAAGCATGTGAGATGCGCGTGAAGGAGATAAACTTAACTTTCCATAATTAATATCTCCTGATCGAAAAGGTTGCATAATTGATAAGGAGAAGGACTCCTTACTCAAAGAGAACATTATCCAAGATAAGAAAGGAGTTAGGAGTTGAGATTGACTAGAACTCTTCCACCAAGGAAGAGTAGCATTAGAACTCTAGTTATTTCTTCATCTACTAACTCTATATATTGGAGGATGTTCTCATTTTACAGGCACGCACAAACGCAGAAGATAAACAGGAATTGAGAGCAAAATAGCAAGGCATTTTGCAAGAAATTCGTGTGTGATTCAAGTGTGCAAACTTGAAGCTACTTGAACCACATAGAAGAACTAGTTCCAAGTGTCTGTCTTTTATTCTAGTTCAATTGTAGTAGGTATTTTCATATTGTATCTTTCATCTTTATCTAGAGGCAATTGTAATAGGTACTCAGAGTATTCAAGTTAGAGTTAACTTGGAGTTGTCGCAACAGATAGAGGTTTTTTGCTACAAGGGATTAGAGTTAGTCATAGGTTTACAAAAGTATTTTTGTAAATGCAGTTTTTGGCTCAGTGATTTAGTTAAGAGTTTGGGAAAATCCTACTGGGAAGTAGGTCGTGGTTTTTTTACCTTTTGAGCCAAGTGTTTTTCATGTAAAATACATGTGTTCTTTACTTTCCGCATTTACTATTTCAACAATAGTAGGTTAAGGAACACTTATAAGAACCAGGTCCTTCTATAATCAGTGTAAGTGAAAAATTGGTCACCGCACAAATCATCCCCCTCTTGTGTGGTATTGAAATATAAAACATCAATCTCACTGCTTTCTGCTTCTTTTGTTTTGGTGTACTCAAATGAACAGACGAAGCTCCTTTTTATAGGAGTGAATTTTCACTCATAGAACCAATCAAGAGATTGGATTTCATATGCATTTTATTTATTGCACTTTGCTAATCTAAAACCAAAATCTGTTACAAAACTAGTTTGCTAGATCCGCCTAACTTGCCCTTTATTTAGCCAATAACATTTTTGCTTACTTTATTCTTTTTATTTCTTTTATAGGGACCTCAATAATATCTCCCTTAATTTTGATTATTCTTCTTCATTCCAAAACTTGATCTCGATCTCTGGAAGTCATCAAACTTGAGAGGCTTTGTAAAGATATCTGCAATTTGATCATGAATTTTCACATACTTGAGCTCTACCTCCTTCTTGGCAATGCATTATCTAATGAAATGATACTTTGTATCTATATGCTTGCTTCGATCATGATACACTAGATTCTTCGCGAGTGCATGAGCGAATTTGTTTTCAATACAAATTTCTATAGCTTCAATTTGTGAAAAATTGAGCTCCTTCAATAATCTTCTCAACCAAATAGCATGACATATGCAGGATGTTACTGCTACAAATTCAGCTTCACAAGTCGGGAGAGTAACAATGGACTGTTTCTTTGAACTCAAAGAAATAACAGAATCACCTAAGAAAAATAGAAAACTAGCTGTGTTTTTTTCTATCATCAATATCTCCCGCATAATCATTATCACAATATCCCATGAGGTTGAAATCACTAAAAGAAGAATAAAATAGTCCAAAGTCAATTGTACCTTTTAGGTAACAAAAAATTCTTCTAGCGACTTTCAAATGAGTGGAGGTAGGAGCTTCTATTAAACGAATTATTACTCCAATCGCTAAAAGTATATCTGGCCTAGTACAAATCAAGTACCTTAAGCTTCCCACAAGACTCTTGAAAAGTGTGGGATCCATTTTTTCTCCTTCATCAAACTTGGACAGTTTTGTCCCACTCTCCATCGGTGTGTTCACGGGATTGCAATCGAGCATGGTGAACTTCTTCAATATCTCTTTTGTATAGTTTTCTTGAGAGATAAAAATTTCATCCTCCATCTGCTTCACTTCTAGGCCCAAGTAGTATGGCATGAGCCCTACATCTGTCATCTCGAACTCACAGAACATATTTTTCTTGAAAGCTTCAAACAAGCTTGGGTTACTACCCGTAAAAATAAGATCAACATAAATACAAACAATCAAGATATATCCATTTGTATAAACTTTAAGTTAAAGAGCATATTCATGGAGACAACGAGTAAACCCCTTGTCTTGAAAATATTCTCGATGCAACTATTCCATGCCTGTGGAACTTGCTTCAATCCATATAAAGTTTTCTTCAATCATGACACTTTATCTTCATAGTTTTTTACCACAAATCCCAATGGTTGTTCAACATAGACTTCTTCTTCAAGATATCCATTCAAGAATGCTGATTTGACATCTAATTGATGAATCTTCCATTTCATTCCCGCCGCCAAAGAGATCAAAAAACGAATCGACTCCATGTGGGCAACAAGTGCATAGACTTTTTCATAGTCAATGCCTTGCCTTTGCTTATAGCCTTTAGCCACAAGGCACGCGCCATATCTCCATCAGCATTCTTCTTTATATTGTATACCCATTTCACTCCAATTACGCATTGGCCCTTAGGAAGAGTTGTTAATTTTCAAGTGTTGTTCTTCTATATTGACTTGATCTCCTCCTCCATGGATTGTCTCCACCTTTTATCTGTAACAGCTTCATCAAAGTTCATTGGTTCACTAAATAAATAATATAAAAAAATCAAAATTAGTAACTTCTTCTGTGCCATCATAGAGCTCTTGAATACTTCTTGTCCTTTGAGGCTGTTCATTTGAAACTTTCTTGAGAAGAAGGAGATGAAACATTGGTTGGTGAAGGAGGTGAAGTTGTATCTTGCACAAGTTCTACGGTCTCTGGTTCTTGTTCATCACCAAAGTATGGAAGAAAATCATACGAAATTTCTTTCTGAGCTTTCCAATTCCATGCCAACTCTTTATCAAATTCAACATTGCGACTCACCACCACCTTATCGTTGCTTGGGTTGTATAACTTGTAGCCTTTTGAACTCGTATCATAGCCAACAAACACATGTTTGATACTTCGATTGTCAATCTTAGCTCTTTGTTACTGTGGTACATGAGTATAGACTATGCTCCCAAAGATTATCAAATTCTTGACACTTGGCTTTCTTCCAATCCATGCTTCTTGAGGAGTTTGATCATTAACATTTCTTGTTGGAGACCCAAATAAACTGCACACAAATTCGGCCCAAAATTCCTTGGGCATACTTTTAGCTTTCAACATACATCTATTCATATTAAGAATCGTTCGGTTCCTTCTCTCTGCAACTCCATTTTGTTGGGGTGAGTAAGTAACGTTAGAGGGCGACGAATTCCATGAGACTGGAAAAAGTTATTAAATTCTTTTGAAGTGAATCACCTTTTCTATCGGATATTAAAGCTTTATTTCATAACCACTTTTTTTCTCTACAAGTACTTAGCAAAAGCTTCAGATTTTTGGTTCAAGAAATAAACTCAAGTCTTTCTACTAAAGTCATCAATGAAAAGAAGAAGGTATTTACTTTTATCAAATGAAAGTGGATTGGTTGGCCCACACACATCAATGTGAACAAGTTGGAGTGGCTTGGTTACTCTTGATATGGCATCCTTCGTTAAACTCCTCCTTGCATGTTTTCCAAGAAGGCAAGATTCACATAATTGACTGGCATGGTTGATTGATGGTATCCCATGCACCATGTTCTTGTCTCCCATTGATTTGAGTGCTTCAAAATTCAAGTGTCTGAATCGTATGTTCCAACACCATGATTCATTTTGCACAATAGCCTTCAAACACTTTGTATCGATTATATTAATATTTAGAGGAAACAGTCTATTGTTTGCCATATGCACTTAGCAATCACAACTCCACTTGAATATCAAAGCCAAAGATTAATCTTTCATGTGGATATCATATCTCTTTCCAAGAAGTTGTCCCAAACTCAAAATATTACTTTTTAGTTTTGGAACATAATAAACATCTTGAATTAACCTCTGGCACCATCTTTACAGGAGATCAGAATCGTACATATCCCTTCGAATTGAATATTTGAGGTATCTCTAAAGGACATATTACCTTTCACCATTTTATTTATCTCCACAAACTTCTCTTTGTATCCACATGTATGATTGTTTGCTCCATTATCCAAATACCACGAGCTACAATCATCTATATCTTCTTCTTTAAGTGACAACAACAATGTTGACTCATCTTATTCTTTCTTGTCCTCAATAAGGTTAGATTTCTCTTCAAAATATTCTACGACATTCCCAAAAGTAATGACCAAATTTATGACAATTATAACACTCAATTATTGATTTGTCATACCTTTGTCCATTATTTTCTTGATAGTAGTCGCGGCCTCTTCCTCCTCTTTGTCCACGACCACGACCTCTGATTGTTTGGTGGATTTTAACTATTGAATTTGTTACCATTACTTCTTCCTCTTCCATGACCTCCATGGCCTCGTCCTCGTCCATTCCCTCGATAGTTTTTTTCACCTCCATAATCCTTAAAGGATGCCTAAGTTTTAAGAAGTTGCTCCAGTAGCACTTCTTATCTCTTCTTGATCTTGTCTTCATAGAGATTAAATCTTTAGACTTCTCAATAGCACACACCACAAAATAAAATTTAGGTGTTAAAGTACGAAAGATCATTTCTACCACATGTACACCTTCTATGTCCTCCATGTATCTTCTTAATTGATTCACAACAGCCTTCACTTTTGAACAATAATCTGAAATGCATTCGAATTCTTTCATTTTTAGAACTTCAAAATCAGACCTTAGAGTTTGAAGTTTTATCTTCATCACCTTGTCAACTCCTTGGAGAGAATTTTGTAAAATCTCTCAATCTTCCTTTGAGGGGTAGCATCTGCCACCTTCTCAAACATGGCATTATCCAAACATTGGTGGATGAGCCTGAGGGCTTGTAAATCCTTCTTCCTTGTCTTTTCCAAGACATCTTTTTTATTTTGAGGTAGAATTTCCTCATTATCTGGTTTTGCATATTATCTATCTATGATTTCCCACATATCTTGGGAGTAAAGAATGACTTTCATACATAGACATTATTTCTCATAATTGTTTTATAAAATGGGTGTACTGAAAAAATAGCGGACCATTATTAGCCATGGCTCTGATACAACGTTGTTGGAAAAAATAATATTCCTCCCAGGAATAATATCAACGATAAATAACAATAACACAAGACAATAACAACGATACCAATTTTTTTAACGGGGTAAAATACAATACCTGGATGGAGCGATATAATACCACTATAATATTACGACTTGATAGTGTCAAGAGACTACTACAACTTCGAAAGAAATAACGCTCTTTATTTTAAATACTTCACTATGATATTACTACCGCTCACTATTTATCTCACAGACAACAATATGTGGATTACTCTCACTGCTTTCTGCTTCTTTAGTTTTGGTATACTCATATGAACGGACAAAGCTCCTATTTATATAAGTGAATGACCGCCCATATAACCAATCAGGAGAATGGATTCCATATGCAAGTTAAATATTGCACTTTGCAAATCTAAAATTTTCTAGATCCGCCTAGCTTGACCTTTGTTTAGTCAATAACATTTTTGCTTTATTTATTCTTTTTGTTTCTTTTATAAGGATCCCACAAACACTAGCTGCAAATAGGAATCCTAGAACACTAGCTCTTAGTCTACCATTGTTATGTCATCTTGGAAGCCAATTTAACTTCAACCTCCCAACGTCTAATGGTTCTTCTCACACATAACCAATCTAGTAGAGATCCCCATACATGTACTGAATAAGGGAAAACAAAGAATAGATGCTTCAGACGTATTTCTTCAGATGCCAAATTGCATAATACATAGTCTTTAGATGCCCAAATCCCCACTTCTCTAGGCTATCCACGGTGGACAACCTTCCATGCACAACCAACCATTAAATGAATTTGTGTCTAGGCACTGGACCTTTTTACCAATACCCCTCGGCAACTAGTCTTGCCTTGTATCTTTATATCTCTCCATTAGCCTTGTATTTAATTTTGTACACTTACTTTGACCTAATGGCCTGCTTCCTAGTTGGTAAGTCCATTATTTACCAAGTATGAATGTCCTCTAATGCTTTGATTTCCTGTTGCATAACATCAACCCACCTGCTATCTTTTGAACCATCTTGAAAAGAGCTAGGTTCAACTTCAACTAAGAAAGCCTACAAGTTAGCTTGATATCCGGTTGTGATATTAGCATAGGAAAAACCTCCAGATAATGGATATAGGCATTGTCCAGAGAACTTCTTGACAGTTTGATAATCCTTTAACTAAACTGGTGGTTTTGAAGTTCTTGTAGTTTTCCTATGGCCTTAAATATCAGTTGATTCAGGAATAGCTACTACTTCTAGTTCTATGCATGCATTCTCTATTCCTGTATGTATGTCTATTGAGGTGTTTTCCACTACATGCTTATGCTTTACTGCTTCTGTTACATTGAAATCTCCTAGATTTTAGATGTTGCCTGTGGGATGTAATGTATCATTTGTAGTATCTGTGTGAGGCTACTGTGAAACTGCACCTGATTCATGTGTTACTAAGAAATCAGGTGGTGGTGTCATAGGCATTTGTGGGGAAAAAATGTCTTCTGACTCAGTTGTAGTTCCTTTAAAAGAAAGGCTGCTCTTTGATAGTGACATCTCTACTCACAAAGAAGATTTTTGTGTCCAAGTCAAAAAATTTATATCCTTTTTGAACTTTAGAATAGCCTATAAAGACTGATGTCCTTGTCCTCTTATCAAACTTGTCTCCTTTTGGTAGATTGCTAGCAAAACACAAAAATCCAAACATTCTTAGGTGATCAATCCTAGCTGGTTTGTTGTATAACATTTCATATGGTGACTTCCCTTGTAACGGGGATGTACGCCACTTGTTGATAAGGTAAAATATTGTCTTAATATAATCTCTCCAAAATTTTCTTGGAAATGAACTCTGAAACTTCAATGCCCTGACTACCTCAAGTATGTGTCTATGTTTCCTTTCCACCACCCCATTTTGTTGGGGGTGTGTAAGGAAAACTGCTTTGATACACAATACTTACGGAATCCAACGATTCATTACAGCTTGAATTAAGAAATTCTTTCCCATTATCAGATTTCAACACTTTCACATTCATACTATATTGGGTTTGTATCATTAAAAGAAAGTTTTTCAACACACTTACAACTTCAAACTTTGACTGCAACAAGCATACTCATGTGTATCTACTAAAATCATCCACAATTATGACAAAATAATATTTCCTGTCATATATGGGCAATCTGTGAGGACCCCAATCATCAAGATGAACAAACTGGAATATAGAATCACTTTTACAGCTACTAAGAGGAAATTTCAATCTACTTTGCTTAGCTAAAGGGCACACTTCACACTCATGTTGTGTGTTGTCTACTACTTTATTCTTCAAGGTAGATATATGTTTCATTGTAGTTGTTGATGGATTGCCTAATCTCATGTGCCAAAGAGTGGATTCACCAGAGTCCTTGGTGACTACTGATGTTGTACATATGTCCTTCCATTTGAGCACATAAAGTTCATTGTTCTCCCTACCAATGTCCATCATTTTTCCATTATAAAGACCCCTTAATACACAAAAGTCAAGAAAGAATAGGGAACAACATCAAAGTTCTTTGTTCAATTTGGAGACTGACAACAGATTAAATCTAAAATCTGTAACATATAACACATCCTTCAGATTATAACTCCCTAGTATAAAAGTACTTCCTTTGTGTGTCACAGAATATTTGCTACATGTTAGTACCTGTACTCTATGATTCTTTTGTTCGTTAACACTCTCTAAGTTATTCAGAAACTCTTCATGACATGTAATATGATCGGATGCTCCTGAGTCTATTACCCACTCACATGAAAAGGCATTGGACTATAGTGTAGTTATACCTGCCATGAGTGAATGGCCATCACCTGCAAGTGTTTTGTTCAGGAGATCCAACAGCTACTTATACTGATCTTCAGTGAAGAAATTTACTTGTGGTTGCTTCTGAGAGGCGCTTGTGGTCTCTCCTGGGATCATGTTCGCATAGGTTTTGCTTTCTTGTCCCTGTTGTTTCTTCTTGCTCTTGAAATCAGGAGGATATCCTATGAATTTATAACAATTTTCCTTTAGATGTCCTTTGTACCCACAATGTTCACAAATTTTTCTCCACTTTCTTAGCTTTATATCCTTGATTTTGCACTACTATCATAGTCAAGGGCCCTCTGTTTACTTCAAGTACACCTAGTTCACATTGGCATTCCTCTTGAATGACTAATGCATAAGCCTGGTTTACTATCAATATTGTTGTCTTAAGTAGTATATGACTTCTTACTTGACTATAACTCTCATTAAGACCAACATGAAATTACAACAATCGTAAATTCTTAAATTGTTCAATGAAAGTCCTAGTTTATTCACAATCACAACCAGGTGCCGGTACTAACAAATCAATTTTATCCCAAAGATCTTTCATTTTTGTATAGTATGATGTCACATAATCAGTACCTTGCTTTAGGGATCCAATTTGTAGCCGCCGAAGATAGAACCGAGTAAGATTGAATTTGTCAAACCTCTCTTTGAATTCATTACAATGTTGCATTCGATGCATAAATGATGCTAGGTTGTAATTCTGCATAAATTGTGTGTCCTATCTATGAGAGAACAACTCCGTTACACCTTTCTCATTGATTCACCAACTCTCCTTTGTAAGAGCTTTTCAAGCAGGTTCCTTCTATAAGCCCTAGATTGTTCTTCACCAGAAGTGCATTGCGCATTGATCTACTCCACAAACCATAATTTTCATGTCCGATGAGCTTAATGTCATGCAACTCCAGGCGTGTCTGTAGCAGCTAAAAGCAGAGTATGATTGTGATCAATTTGAAGATTTGTCATTTCCCCATGGTTGATCGAACTCGAGCGCTAACAATGTATGGTGTTCAGATGTTGCAGAATTCCATCTCAATTCTCAATTACTCACTTTGATACAATGATAGAATCTAGATTTCATGCATAGACATAGATCGAATAGGAAGAATCCAGAAGAATCAGAAAGTTGAGAGGAGGAAGAAGAAGAGGATTTTGTTATCCAATCTGTATTGCTGTAAAAACAATAAAATATTAAACTTTCTGAAAATAAAAATAGAAACATAAAGTTACTAGAATCAGTTTATCGAAATAAATTCTGGAAAAACAATATAGAAATAAATCGATCCCACTGAATGCACAACGTGTCCTTAAGGAAATTATTCCCTTCAAGTACCCGAGGTGTTGGAATATTATCCTCCCAGGATAGAACGATTTAACTCACCAGCGTATTGGTACCAAAAACTTTGGTGAACGGTGAACCACTCAATGATTGTAAAACACACTGGAAAATATTGTGCAGAAGAAGAAGAAGATAATCAGGAAATTTAGTAAGTAAAAATTATGGGATTCAAAGCATATTTATATCCCATTTGGCACTGTTTCCGAAAAGGTTTGCAACCTTTTAGAACAGCCATAGATGTTGGCATAGGTGGAAAAAATTGCAGGAAACAACAAACGGATTTAAAATAATCGGGGAAAGAAAACGGACCAGACCAGACCGGTTGCGAGTCATGGGTTATTCCGGATTGAATTTTCATTAATTAATTAATTAATTAAATAATTGAAAGAAATTTTGTCCAAAAAGATTAATCAATCAATTGATCTTTGACCAAATCCAAATCCAAATCCAAATCCGAAGCCGAAGCCGAGCCGAGCGAGCGAGGGAGCGAGCGACGACGGCGCGAGGCTTGCCTTCTTCTTAACTCTTTAAGAGCTAGAAGAAGAGAAATTATATATATACCCATAAAAATTCTTTTATTCCTCCAATATGGGACAATGTCCCTTTTCCAAGAAGGAAAACTCAAATATTTCATTTTCCCTTTATTTCCCATTCACCCTCTTTAAGCTACACCAAGCTTAAAATTAAGCTACACCAAGCTTAAAGCCCAACAATTTTCAACATGAATGGGGAATGGCTATAAAATAAAGTAATGCACGGACGCGTGTGTGTTTTACATGCAAGAATTAATTGCATCTGGATAAGTAGGTTTCCCTTTGAACTTTCCGTAGTGAACTTATATCGGATATACTCGGTCAATTGGTAGATTTGATATCTTTGAACCGTCGAGCTTTTTTGTATACCTTTACAACATAAGTCACACAATCAATCCTTAACCATCTATGGTTCTCACGGTTGTGTTCGTTTCAGCCATGAACACCGTCTGGTTTCATGAGTTCTTAGAGAATGGGCATTTACTTTTATTCCCCTTGAAGCGGATTACACTTCACACTCACATAGGTGATTCCTAAATGTGTAATCCTATAGGCACACTATCTGGTCATATCTTTCCAGACTTAGCAAATCATTAAAAAACTTTAAGCTTTATTGACTCATCAAAAAGCCTTAATGCTTTACCTTGATTTTGAACATTGTCTTCATCACGAAAATGGGTTGAGTTATTTGAAAATGTTGAACCGTCATTCATAACTTTGTTTAATCTCTTTGAACCTAGCTCTTGGGATCTCCAGTCTGCTAGATAGAGTTACTGCCATGATGACTTGTCCTAGGCCTTAACCCCATTCCCTTTTATGATCTTTTAACTGCCTCTCTAGATAGGCCTTTTGTAAGTGGATTTGACACGTTATCTCTTGACTTTACATAGTCAATTGTGATAACACCACTAGAGTGTAGTTGTCTAACGATATTGTGTCTCCGTCGTATATGACGAGATTTTCTGTTATACGTAACACCCCCAGCCCTACCTATTGCCGCTTGACTATCACAGTGTATACAAATAGGTGCCAAAGGTTTGGGCCAAATTGGAATATTAACCAAAAAATTTCGGAGCCATTCAGCTTCTTCACCAGCCTTATCTAAAGCTATGAATTTTGATTCCATTGTAGAACGGGCGATGCACGTTTGTTTGGATGATTTCCAAGACACTTCTCCACCCCCAATTGTGAAAACATATCCACTCGTGGATTTAACTTCAGATGATCCGGTGATCCAATTTGCATCACTGTATCCCTCGATAACAGAGGGATATTCGTTATAATGCAAAGCATAGTTTTGGGTATGTTTCAGATACCCCAAAACTCATTTCATTTCCATCCAATGTATTTGATTGGGATTACTTGTAAATCGACTTAGTTTGCTAATAGCACATGTTATATCTGGTCGCGTACAATTCATGATATACATCAAACTTCCCAATACTCTTGCATAGTCCAGTTGTGAGTCACATTCACCTTCATTCTTTTGAAGTGCATAACTCACGTCAATTGGAGTCTTGGAAATTTTAAAATCCAAATATTGGAACTTGTCAAGTACCTTTTCAATGTAGTGAGACTGTGATAATGCTAGACCTTGTGGAGTCTTGTGAATTTTGATTTCTAATATCACATCAGCAACTCCTAAGTCGTTCATGTCGAATTTGCTAGCCAACATGTGTTTAGTAGCATTTATATCTGCCATACTTTTGCTCATTATCGACATATAAACAAACAATGACTTCATGACCTGGAGTATTTTTAATGTAAACATCACACTCGTTGATTTTAAATCCACTTGCCAACATTGTTTGGTCAAATTTGGCATGCCATTGTTTGGGTGCTTGTTTAAGTCCATAAAGACACTTAACAAGTTTGCACAGTTTATTTTCTTTACCAGGAACCACAAAACCCTCAGGTTGTTCCATGTAAATCTCTTCCTCCAATTCTCCATTTAAGAAAGTTGTTCTAACATCCATTTGATGGATTTCAAGACCATACACGACTGCTAGTGCCACTAACACCCTAATAGATGTTATCATTGTTACTGGAGAGTATGTGTCAAAGTAATCAAGGCCTTCCTTTTGTCTATAACCTTTGACAACAAGTCTTGCCTTATATTTGTCAATAGT
>ML374463.1:76749-87601 GCA_005239525.1 Nicotiana knightiana | reverse complement strand
TCCCCCCCACCCCCTCCTAAAAAATTAACCACCGTTTTCAAGACTCTATTTTCTTCAAAGAATTTTCTCTCACAAGCCGTGATAGTAATTAATGTTATTATTTGTCTTTTTTAATTTTGTGTTTTCAAGTTTATCAACGGAAGGCCTAAGCAATATGATTTGAAAGTTAAAAAAGGTGGGGTGGGGTTAGGGTGGGGTGAGGTGGGGCAAGGGTGGGGGAAGGGTAGATTGGGGGGGTGAGGGTGGGTTAATGGGCATGGGGAATAAGGTGGAGAAGATTAAAAAAGAGTTTTGATAAATATTTTTCTTCAATTGGAGAAAAATGAGATCATGAGAAAAATATTTTTCAAAACATTTAAGTCAATCAACCATAGGAGAGTCTGGAACCCAAATAATGTTTAATTAGACTCAAGCGACCAAACTATGGTAGAAAAAAATGGAGAACAATAATAGGTAATTAAAATGTGTTATGTCTATTTTTTTCAACGGACGGCATTAACGTCTATTTCCCTCTTTATTTCTTTTTGACACATACAGCGCATAAAAAGAATATAAATAGAATTTAATACATTAAAAGGATGGTATTTATTGGATGGTGCAATGGTTAAAGGCTAGAATTAAAGGTGGGTTTTGCCCTTGAAGTCCAGTGTTCGATTCTTTACAACAATAAATTTTTGTTTTTCTATTTCTTTTTCATTTTTCATTTCCTTTTATTATATGGTTTAAGTATTTAGATATATATACTTTAAAATTTATCGTATATAATTTCTTGATCTACTTGAAACATTATCCGTAAAAGATTGGTCTGTTAATCTAGTTACAAATTTACAATATATGTAAAAGGTTGATATATTAACATGATCGTAGTCTCTAGAAAATAATTCACCCCCAAAAGCTAGAATAAGAAAACGAGGCTTGTCTATGGGACAAAAGAAATTATAGAAGTAGTCAAAGAGAACATAAGATAGTTTGTAATGAATAAATATACGTTATGCACGTTATTGATACATAATAAAAATATATATAGTCAGTGCCAGAATCTTTCATGTACATCTATTAGAATATTGAAATCTTCAACACAAGAGTCTCTAAAACCATTTGCAATGGTGTAAAATTGATGATTTACTTAGAATGTGAAGGGAGAGAGACTTTTTGAATATTTTCTTTTTTGGTGATTTGGACAAAAAATAAATGAAAAGAAATTTTAACTTTGTGTTGGGATGAAAAAGGAAAAATCTTCTCAAAATAATGTGCTCCCTAGGATAGAAAATATAAATGATTTTACTTGAAGAGAATATGGATTTTGTTCCCTTGAGAATAGATCATGTTTGCTGAAACAAGATGGAGAAGAGGGAAAAATGCAAGGGAGAAATTTGTTTTTTCACATGCCAGTTTAAGCTTTAGATACGGACTTAATAAATTCGTCAGTTAGTACATTGATAGTCTAAATATATCTTGGTCTCTAGTAAGATCTTCCGACGTCATGTATGATTCTTATTTTCTACTTTTTACTTTACTTTTCCTATGTGCAGTATTTATAGGAAATGAAAAATAACAAAAATAGAAATACAAAATTTGTCAGTGTCAAGAATCGAACCCTGGACTACAAGGTAAAACCCAGCTTTAATTCTAGCCTTTAACCATTGTACCACACATCACCATATTTCTCGTTTAGTACATTAAATTATATTTAACTTCTTTGCATATGTTGTGTGTGTAGGGGGAGATGGACGTTAACGACGTCCATTAAAAAATTAGACATAACATATTTAATTAATCGTTATACCTATTTTTTTTTCACCATAGTTTGGTCGCTTGAGTCTAATTAAACATTATTTGGGTTCCGAAATCCTATTTTTAGATAGTTGGTTATACAATATGTGTATCGAGTTAGTATAGCTTTTTTGTCTGTGGGAAATAAAAAAGAAACCCTTCTTAGAAGGTGTGTTTTTATTCAAATGTTACAGATAAGAGATTTGAACTTTTCTTTTTATTAGCAACAGACTGTGATGTAGCTTAATTGTTAGGGATGACAGTGGGGCGGGTCGGCGGATTTTGCAAAACCCACAAAAATTTCAACCTGTCTAGCCCCACATAGTTATTTTTTCAGTTCTCAACCCGCCCTGCCCGCTTAAATTTTTTTCTTTTTTCTTTACTTTTTTCTCTAAAATTACTTTATAAAATTGAGAGTTTAATAAAATCACATAAACATAAAATTAAGAGAGTATTACGCTGATCTTTCAAAATAAATAGGTTATTATCATTTTCTATTACTGATACGATATCATGATTTAAGTAATATCATTTTGTTGAGATTTATGCAAATTGGTTAATTATAAATCAAAATAGCATTCGTGCTAGTAAAAAAAGTGAAATTGTAGTTGAAATGATTGCTTTGTTTCAAAAAAGATAAAATTTAAAGTCGTCGCGCATTAAACCCACAACCCGCCCCGTGCCGCTTTAAAAATTTTAAAAACTATTTTAACCCGCCCCACAACTGCATAAGAGTAAACTCGCCCCGTCCAGCATCAAACAAAACCCGTCCTGCCCCTCGGGCTCGCGAATGCGAGATCTGCAATAGAGCAGTAGAGCTGGAAAGACACCAGCTATCTTTGCATAATTCAAACTCATCTGAAACATGTCAGAAACTCCCTCGATTTCATCGGGCTCCAAACCAAACATATACACAAGCGTAATAACATCATACGAACTCGTTCGCGGCATCAAATCACCAAAATAACATCTAAATCTACAACTCAGCCCTTAAAATAAATGGAATTTTAAAGTAAACTCAAGAACAATCAGAATCCATCTAAGCGTCTGAATCATATCAATCAATTCCAAATTGCACCAAATTTTGCAGACAAGTTTCAAATAACAACAAAGACCTATTCCAAGTTTCAACTTCAAAATTCAAACTCGTTAGCTATGAAGTCAATTTACGGTCAAACTTAAAAAATTCCAAACTTTCAATTACGACTATACGTCCAAGTCCAAAATCACGATACTGACCTACCAGAACTGTCAAAACACCGACCCAAAATCGTTTTCACAAAATATTGAGTGTGGTCAACTCAAGTTATTTTTAAAGTCAAAAATCATCATTTCTTCAAATTTTCACATAAAACCATTTTTAAAAAAGCGTGATGGTCCACGCACGCAAACCAAGAAATATCATACGGGGCTAATGGAGGTCTCGGAATATAGAAATAAAGGCTAATACTTAAAATGACCTAACGAGTCATCACATAAACAAATTTTGTTAATCATCAAAATGTCAATATTCAACACCAACAATATATGATACAATTGAGAAATAGTACCTCTTCAAATAGAGCAACTGATTACTAATACTAGTTTGCACCTAATAAGAGTCATTTAGGTAACAATGCTCCGAAGAGCATTTAAGTTTTCAAAGTAAGCTAAAATATTAGATGTTTTAATAGAAAACACAATTTGACTACGACAAACGATCCACATACATTTTAATTATTTTCTAAATTTAGATGCAAAAGGAAGAGAGATGTACTTCTTCTTTGGTGTTACAATTCCACAAGGTTTACAAATAAGCCCATATTGTTCACCATTAAAAGTATGAATATGTTCACATCGAGCAATTTTCTCCACTCTATTGGCATGACTCTCACCCTATATCAAATGATTTGAACAAATAAAAGCACATGAGAAACAATGACCAACAAATATGTAATTTGTATGTAAAGCTAAATTAATAATTGGATATGTTTTAGAAAGTAACCTACCAAAGATGGATTTGGGAAGCCTTCCCAAGAACATCGCCACTTGCAAAGGAAATAGAAATGCAATAGGGACAAATATATTTTTATGAGGTAACAATATGAATAAGATGGGTAAAATAAAAGACTCGATTGAATTCTTCTTCGCACTAACAAAATAAAATATGTCTCAGCATTATCCTCATCAACTCCAATAGAACTATATATTATTTTCTAGAAAGATCAATAGAACTAGGAGTAGGAGTAATATGTAGCCCATATAAATGCACTGAACTTAGTTATCGTATATAATTCCTTTATCTACTAGCAACATTATGTGTAAAAGGTTGGTCTGTTAATCTAGTTACAAATTTAGCTTATGTGCAAAATGTTGGTATGTTAACCTCGCTGTAGTCTCTACAAACTAACCCACCCCCAAAAGTTAGAACATGAAGACGAGGCTAGTCTATGAGACAAAAGAAATGCTAAAGGTAGTCAAAGAGAACATAAGACCGTTTGTAATGAATCGATATACGTCATGCACGTTATTGGTACATAACTAAAATATATATAGTTAGTACCGAAATCTTTCATATACCTCTATTGAAATCTTTACCACGTGAGTCTCTAAAACCAGTTGCAATAGTGTAAAACTGATGATTTATTTGGAGTGTGAAGGAGAGAGACTTTTTGAATACTTTTTTTTTGGCTTTTTCTATGTGTAGAACAAACACTATCTAAATATTTAAACCAAATAATGAAAAGAAATGAAAATAAAAAAGAAATAGAAAAACAAAATTTGTTGGTAGCAAGAATCGAATCCTGGACTTCAAGGGCAAAACCTCAATTTGATTCTAGCCTTTAACCTTTGTACCATTAAGTACCATACTGCTCTTTTAGTACATTAAATTTTATATATCTTCTTTGCATACGCTGTGTATGTGTGTCAAAAAGAAAGAAAGAGACGGATGGATGTTAACGACGTCCGTTAAAAAAAAAATAGACATAGCATATTTAATTAATTCATTATACCTATTTTTGTTCCCCATATTTTTTTTCACCATAATTTGATCGCTTGAGTCTAATTAAAAAATTGAAATATATTTTGCTCCGTACCAAACAAATACTTTATAAAAAAAGAAATTTGATACGAGCGTACCTGACTTCTTGGTAGGTGTCAGAGGATGAGCATCTACTGCAAATTGCAGTGATTGCAAAGAGTATCTCCAAGTGCAGTCCGTGATTCCTGCGAAATCCTCTGCCTCGTCTTTCTTATACTACAGTTTAATTATAATCATAGTTAAAAAAAAAATCACGTAGTAAGAATATATATTATTTAATCATAATTAATTAATAGATATATGTAAAAAGATATGTTAAACTATTTAATTTAGTTAATGCAGCGTGAATAAATTTTTATTTAAAAAATAATATATGTGAGAATATTCATTACTTAAAATATATTTACATCAAACTACATAAAAAATTTATATTTTATTTATAGATTAAAGTGAAAATATAAATAAATAAATTATAATCTAATAAATAATACTCCCTCCGGTCCACAATAAGTGATTTTTTGGAATTTTTTTTGTGGCTCAAAATAAGCGATTTTTCCAAATTTCAAGAATGAATTAATTTTTTTTTTCTACATTGCCTTTGGAGTAAATTAGGGGTGGGTATCGGTCGGTTCGGTTCGGTTTTGAATATTATCGGTTTTGTCTATCGGTCATCGATTTACAAATATCATAACCCGATAACCAAACCGATAAGATATTGGTTATCGGTTATCGATCATTATCGGTTCGGTTGTCGGTTTACCCGATAAGATAAAATAACTAAAACAATTTCGCAATATATAAACTGTCGAGTTCTTAATTATCTTGAGCCAGAAGTCAAGAAATAGATCAGATTTCCGTTGTTTTTGACAACTTTATGATGCATAAATATAGGATTACAAAGGTGGAATGCAGTATGATTGTATTGATAATAAAACGTGGAATATGATTCGTATGTTTAACTAGAAGTGAAAAAATTCTTAAAAAGTGGGATAAAATTATAAGACGACGTTACACAATCAAGTTTTTAAGCTACAGGTTATGTTACGATAATCTATATGAATATTTATCAGAAATTATGAATTGATAATATCAGAAACTGGCTAACCCATGTGTCAAATAAACAGAAGTTTACTGCTTAAGATTCTTAATATTTCAAAAAGAGAAACACTTGTTAAAGTTATAAGTGTTTTATAAATTTAGATTTGTCCAAAAAGAGAGAAACACATGTCCAACCTGAGAGCGTGATGCGACTGACGAGTGACGCCGGCCTGAGTCTTGACAGGCTGACTAGTGACTGGTGACTGGTGAGGGCGTGAGCCGTGAGGCGGAGAACTGGTGAGGGCGTGAGCCGTGGTGAGGCGGAGAACTACTGAGGTTGGATCGTAGGGGTGCGGAGGAAAATTAAGAAACTGAGAAAGAGAAACTGACTTACTGAGAATTGAGAAAGAATAGGGAAAAGGAATTATGAAACCCTAGTATAGTATTATATAGTTAAGGGTAAATTAGTAAATTAGTTAATTCTTATTGGGTTATCGATATTTACCCACAACAAAATTGCAAACCGAGCCCGAACCGATAACCCAATAAAAAAATTATTTTTACCCGTTACCGAACCGTTAACCCAATAATCCAATACCGATAGCCCAATAAATAATTAACTGTTCGGGTTATCGGTTTTACCCGATATATGCCCACCCTTAGAGTAAATAATGTTGAAGTATGTGTTAGAAGTATTTATGTGAAGAGATAATAAAAGTTAATATGATCAATTTTATTGTTAATTAATATTAAAAATTAAATTTTTTAATATATATAAAAATAACTAAAAAAATCATTTATTTTGGACGGGAGAGAATATTATATTCATCGAAATTGCTTAAAGTCTTTTATCCCGTGTACTTGTCTCTCTTTTTCTGAGACTCTCTGCTTCACTCGTTCAAATTTGGAATTTGGATTATGTGCGAATCCTGACATCATTGCCTTTTTGCCAATAAAGCACTCCCATTTAGGTGGATCATGTACGTTAGCTCAAAATCTTTAAAAGAGCTTTCATAAAGAATTTCTTTTCCCCAAAAACTTATTTTACGAGCAAATTAAAAGAGCTTTCCTTGTTTAAATAAACTTCATACTCTATTTTGAAAAGAAAAATCTTATTTAATGTATCTTCTCAACTTATATTAATTCCCTTTACTTTTTTTGTAACTACAGCACAAAAAGCAAAATATATATGAAGAATATTAAAGTAAATTAAGAGCTGAAATTAGAATAGATAATAAAAGATTTATTGTACCAATCATTTTGAAAATAGAAGCTCTTCCAAACGGTAGTTCTAACGTTTTAAGTCTCGAGATAAATAATAGGTTTAAAAAGATAAAAAGGAAGGCTCATAGTATTTATAGTTTAAACAGTTTCTAATAGATGGATAGGTGAAGTGGGACGATATTCCTCTTGTTTCTATGATATTAGTTCAATCTTGTGATGATTATTAAGACTAGAGAGTTCTATGGTCGAAATCTAACGACACGAGAATCGGCACAAAAAAAAATTTGCGAGGGTTCGATTAAGCCGTGGTTGTATCCATAAGGCACCATAGCAACGAGCACCTTGGCCACAACTGAGGTCGGACTCTCAGAAAGTATGTACGGCGAAGTACACACCATGGCACTTAAGGAGTTCGGCCTAAAGTACAATTGGTAGATTAGGGTATCCTGGCTAAGGATCGTTGGGTAAATGGAGGGGGAGGGGGGGGGGGGGCAACTGAGAAAAACACACTTCTTCTCTCTCAGTAGAGAGGAATGGGAAAATCCATCTTGTAAATAAGAGAAGATTTAGAACCTTACTACTGATCTTTGTAATCATCGTTATGGAATCAATAAAGACATATCCCTCAGCCGTTAATGGTGAACCTTCCCTTTCTTCTTTATTTTACATTATGAAGTAATGGTGTCGAGAGCGTAAGCTCATCATGTACATTCGATCTCTTTCATAATTTTAATGAGTTCATGAGCTTAACCTTACCCAATTTTGCTTACCTAATATTCTTTAATCTAGAGTTAATTATCTTTGGTTAAGATTTATCCTTTGTCTTCTCATTAATTCGTTTTAACAAAAGGTCTCACATTTTTTGGTCAAATAATATGGCGCCGTCTGTGGGGATTTTCTAGCCAAAGCCTTAGTTCCCTCTAGATCCAAATATGGTCTTAGCTCTATCTCTCATTCAGTGAAGTTGCATCCTTTCATCACGAATGTCGACTTGCGAAACCGGTCGGTAAACCACGGAACCACGAAACCAACCAAGGATAAATCCTTACGCGAAACCAGAGTTATGCCTGGTTTATACACGAGAACTGCGATGCGCAACATCAGCAGCTCTGATGCATTGTGAGCCTAAGCCATCATGGTGGGACTATGGCTATTGCACATCAAGCGCGTCCGTAATCCCACTACCAGGTTAGCACCCAACACCTTCTACACCTTGCACATACCACCTTCCCCCTACTATATGAGACAATGTTGCTTGTGTAATTTACTGCTAAGATGTTCCCCGTTTGTGTGTTTGTGGTATGACTTACATTTCTGCTATCTTTACGCGCCTAGTACTGAGATGAAATGGGACTCGAACTCGAGGTCTTAACGGGTGGAGTGGATCATCCACCCACGAGATGCCCAAACTCAACCAATGGCGAGGCTGAGCGCGAAACTGACATCAGGCCTACACTAGTACCGGAGTACGAAACAAGGCAAGCACCCTGCAACGTGATCCCTTATTCATTGCCAAATGAGGGGACTTCCCAGGTCTAAAGAGCGCAGCCGGCAAGGGAAGCACGGCCAATCCCGCTCACTCATCAGCTAACAAGCCGACCAAGGTAACAAATGATTCCATATACTTCTAACCCGCCGTTCCTTTAAAAATAAGTGAAACAGAGAACATAGACATCCTCCCAAGTACTCAATCGAAGGCTAACCGACATACCGGCTCTAAGTTCCTCCCTACGACAATTGACAAATCGGGAACCCCCCCCCCCAATGTACCATACTACAGATAATAGACAAACAACTCAAAACAAGCCATCATCATTAAGAAATAATCTCCATAGCCTGGGAATGGGCGGTGAGCCCAGGAAACACATCTCCCTAACACAGGAAGAACATGAATACGAAAGCTTGCCTATATGCTGCGCAATGGCAATGTCATGCCAATTCAGCCGACTATATACAACAGATCATACCCGAACTTTGTTCGAATTAGTTGAGTCCCAGAGCGCCCAGAAGCTTAAGCAAAGAGTTCAACGCCCATCCCGCTGACGGTCTCTCCAGGCCGAGCAACGAAGGGACTATATAGACTGGGACTTCACACCGAGTATGCAACAACGAGTGATATTCTCCAATGAAAGCAAGGCAGCGTGCGACATTCTTATACCACTCCACTAAACCCGCACATCGCCAAGCGAAAGTCAGCTTCAAATTAACAAGTTTGACCTCGCTCGAACTCATTAAGGGTCACAATCCGACCTCGTTCGTATTAACACCCATGCGGCCCCCGGCCATCGCCAAATGAAAGAAAAATTCGACCTTACTTGAATTAACAAGTTCGACCTCGCTCGAACTCATCACTGGTCACAATCCGACCTTGTTCGGATTAACACCCATGCGACCCCCAGCCATCTCCAAATGAAAGCAAAATTTGACCTTACTCAAATTAACAAGTTCGACCTCGCTCGGACTCATCACGGGTCATAATCCGACCTCGTTCGGATTAACACCCATGCGGCCCCCGACCATCGCCAAATGAAAGCATAATTCGACCTCGCTCGAATCATCAAAGTGAAATTCGACCTCGCTCGAATCATCAAAGTGAAATTCGACCTTGCTCGAATCATCAAAGTGAAATTCGACCCCGCTCGAATTAGCTAAGTGAAATTTGACCTCCCTCGAATCATCAAAGTGAAATTCGACCTCGCTCGAATCAACAAGTAAAATTCTACCTCGCATGAATCATCAAAGTGAAATTCGACTCCGCTCGAATTAGCAAAGTGAAATTCGACCCTGCTCGAATTAGCTAAGTAAAATTCGACCTTGCTCGAATCATCAAAGTAAAATTCGACCTCGATCGAATCATCAAATTAAAATTCAACCCTGTTCAAATCAACAAGCCAAAGTTTTAATCATAACGGGTTACAATTCGACCTCGCTCGAATTTACACCCATACGGCCCCCGGTCATCGCCAAAGTAAAAGTAAAGTTCGACTTCATTCAAGTTAATATAGTTCGATCTTGCTCGAACTAACAATGTAATGTTCAAACTCGTTCGAACTAACAAGATGAGATCCGACCTCGCTCGAATCAGCAAGCTAAACTCGACCTCATTCGAATTCCCAACTAAAAATCAGGGACTCGTCACGGGAAAATCTAAAGATCTTTTTCAAAAAAAAAAAAAAAAAGAAGCAATTCCAAAGATATACAACCAAAGTTAAGCCGACTATCGTATTCAGAAGATATACATACATACGCAACAACGTCTTAAAAAAGGCCAAAAGCGGGCCCCCGTAAAAAGAAAATCAAGCAACACCAAAAGAACAAAAAAAAAGCGAAGTACAAGAAGGTACAAAAATTTCACTCAGCCTTATCTCCGCCGCCGTCCTCTCCAGCATTGTCATCATCAAAAAGCCACTTTCGATCTCAGCATCCCCACCGACCTCCAGTGTCGCAGGGTCGTAACCGTATGCAAGACGAGCCTCACGTGCCTTAACACGAGCATCTTAAAAAATGGCCTAAGGAACACTCCCCGCCACCCACAAATCCTTATATATATATATATATATATATATATATATATTATAACACCTTTCACCTTTTAAGAACCTTCCACATCACGACTTTTCCAACCTTCACCCCCAAACTTATGCTTTTAGCCTATGTTCATACTTCAAAATACTTAGGGAGGTATGATGCCACAAGAAAATCAATAAGACGATAGCTTGTAACATGGTTGCCAAAGAAAAAGTTTAAAGGCTCAAAAATATTGACTAGGGAAAATATGCACGGGAAGGAAATTTT
>ML374463.1:54787-76129 GCA_005239525.1 Nicotiana knightiana | reverse complement strand
ATATATATATATATATATATATCGTTGGACCTCAGCATGGAGCCATATCTTGTACAAATTGTGGGGGATTGCAACAGAGGCGGATTCTTGAGGAGAGGCTTGAGCCAACAGCTATGCCTTCTCGACTTCGAGAGCCACAACTTGGTTACCCAGATTCGAGGCATCTCGCTCGAGCACACCGATCCGCTCTTCGAGCCTCGCCTCCTTCAGTGCGATCTTTGCCCTCTCAGCCTCCCCCTCAGACCTGAGGACGCGGATAGTGTCTTCCAGTGCCGCTGCCCTTGCCAATTCCCTCTGCCCTCTCTAACTCGGCCACTTTCATTTCTAACTCAGCCACCTTCTCCGTCCACTCTACACTTAGATTGGCGACTCTAGTGGAATTCTGCTCAATCTCGGCTCGCAAAGATAGCACCTTCACATAGAGATCCTCGCATTCTGCCGCAACCCCTTTGCCCACCTCGAGCTCCTCGTCGTTGACCCTAAGAAGCCCCTCGAGCTCGCTACATCTGCGGATAGACCGCAACCAAATCCTCATCTTACTTCTCCAACTCCTCCCCGAGGGATTAAGTATTACTGCCCGCCCTAAGCTGCACGTGCATCTCACATCACCTGTTGCGATACCGGCGATACTTCGTGGCCATTTTTAGAAAGACATCAGCCCGCGTCTCCACTCGACGAGCACCCTCGATCTGCAACATGTAAGTCTGAGGAGGAAAAAAATGAAGGATTAGCGAAAGCAAAGGACACAAAACAAAGAAAATAGAAAAAAGAAACTCACCCTCAAGGCCATCCCAGCTACACCGCGTGACAAATCGGCATCACTAATCTCCCGAAGAGACCTGTTTTTCGGCTGCGGAGCACAGAAGGTCGAATTGGGGCACCTAGTCCACCGTGTCCTCCAACAGGTTAAAGTTCGATGGAATTTCGAGCACACGGGAAGAATCTACCGCCCTCTCATCGACCCTGGTAAAACCTTCCTCGAACATCCCCATATCCTCTGGATCAATATCAGAATCAGATTCATAATCATCTACCACTACGCCCTTCAACCTCGCATTAGCCGAAGAGGGAGTACGGGCCTGCCGATATGTCGATGGTCCACTCGGAATAATTGTGGCGGCCCCTGAACTTTGTCCTGCTGCCACGACATCCCCTTCCACGCCCGGAACGGGTATCGCCTCCATACCTAGGCTGGCATCACCCCCGACTTCAGACACCTCAAAAATAGGGTCACCCCTCGAGGGCGCTTCAATAAAATATGCCCCCTCTGACGTTACCCTCTGCCTCTTTGACGGGGCCTCTTCGCCATCATCGTGAGAAAGTTCGTCCGCCGAACGAACCGTGGGGACCGAAGTGTCCGATCGGGGAGAAGCCTCTGAACGACCAAATATGGACGCAGACGCGATCTGCGAAATAACCAGATTCTGGACGCCCTCATCCGCAGCCGCCACCGGTACGGGCCTGGCAAAAAAGTTGGATGACAGAAAGCAAGGGCGGGAGCCCTTGCCCTTCTCGCCCCTCTCCGACATGCCAAGGAGAAATTTAATGAAGATGTAAGGCAAACAAAAATACAGAGCGAAGAAGGAGGTAACTAAGGCCGAGACAAGCCGACTTATCGGCGGAAGGTTTGCGCCCAAACCTCTCATGGAAGGGTGCTCATTCGCGAATCCCCACTGTATGGGGCATAATCGAGCTCACCGACCCGTGAATATCAGCAACTTGCGGAGGCGGTAATTTCTCGCCTGCAAAAACAAAAATACTCGATGAGATCACTAGAGGAAAACAACCAACAGTTGTTTTAAAAAAAAAGATAAAAATGAAGAAAGGCCTCTGGTCGAAATTCCACGTCTTAGGGAACCCAGTGGGCCGGGGTTCGATACCATGTGCTCCGTTCGGACATAGAATAAGTTCTCCCAGAAGCGGCGGGTGGTCTTGTCATCCATCTTCACCACCAGGCCCTTAGTTCCTCGGTGACGAAGATGTAGCATCGTGTCCCTATGAAAACTGGAGACGAATAGGTGAAGCTGGTGTTGAAGAGAAATTCCTCGGTCAGCTAGCTCCGCGTACTTGATAAGCATTAAGAAGAGTTTGTATATGTACGGAGAGAGTTGAGCCGGACACACCTCATGTAAGAGACAGAAGTTTGTCGCTAAAGAAGGAAGGGGAAGTGTGTATCTGATGATGAATGGGTAAGCATAGAACACGCAGTATCCCGGGCGGTGTATGCGCACAACGTCAGAACCTGTTGGAATGAGTTCAACACGCTTAGGGATTCTCCATTTGGATTTAAATGTCGCGAGCACCGCGGCATCCATCGTAGAAATAACAGGTTCAGGCTCATCCTCAGCAGGGCTATTGAAATTAGTCCTTGCCTTCCTTGGGCGGGGGACCACTTCATCCACCGTCAGTAATCTTTCATCCTCCTCCAGAACCACTCCCTTTTCGAGTGAGGGTATATTATTTTCCGGCACCGTAGCACCAACGGGTCTATCAGGGTTGGAAGACGCACTAGCCATCTCTTTGGGTGATTGCACAGATCGGGAATGCAAACAAAGGAAGGTAACAACCATGAGAATTGTTAGCAGAAAAGGAAATACGAGGAACCGGAGAAGAAGAAGGAATGCCTTTAAGGTTTTCTTGTGAACGATTGGGGGACACTACATTCGAATGGGAAACTTTTCCTTATTTATAGGGATATGAATATACTGGTTAGAGAAACCCAAACGCTACCACTTTTGAAAAATAACATAAGGGGCACGGGAAACAATGCAACACACAGAGAACGTGTGCCATAATGGCACATGACAAATTTAATGTCATTTTAAACTGACGTAACAGCCTGACGAAGCACTCGAAATGTCACATCATCATCTCGTTGTGAAGTGCTCGCCCATCGCCCAAAATGCTCAGAATTCTCAAAGTTTTTGAATTGACGAGGTCCACCCATCGAGCTCACCCAAAGACGACCCCAATAAGTAGAGGGACTAACTGTATGGGTCAAAATCTGACCACACGAGAATCAGCACAAAAAGGAATGGCGAGGGGTCGATTAAGTCGTGGTTGTATCCATAAGGCACCATAGCAACGAGCACCTCCGCCACGACCAAGGTCAGACCCTCGGAAAGCCTGTATGGCGAAGTACACGCTTTTTGATGTTTGACACAAGATATTTCGTGCATCGCACGAACATAGAGACTAATTATAAATAAAAAGTATAAAGGCTTGTTCAAGAAAATTTAGAAAATAAACCAAAAAAGGAGTTATATTTTCTCCGTCTTGTCCTTAAGTCCTCATCACTTGTTGATTTGTTTTCTCCGTCAATCCAGTCTTGGCCACCACGTAAACACAGCTTTGACTTGTCTTTCCCTTCTTCCCTATTTTCTCCACCTTTTTAAATTTCCCACATGATATAAGTATAATATTTAATCAATCAAATCAAAGTTGAAAAAAACCGGAGTAATAATCAAATGGAGTATGTATATATATACCAGACACCAGTCGCACAATGAAAGAGCACTCATAAGCTAAAGCCCATAATTCATCACGAAACCACAATATAGAGGAAACCTGACGTATCCCTTAAAATTTAACCTTGAACCTCTGAGACTCCAAAAACAAAAAATCATGGAAATTGCAAAGGGCATGTCTGTGTTTCAATCTTTCTCATTTTCTTTGAGGTATGTAAGCCTTGATTATGAATCCCTCCTAAACCCCATTTTTTTACGTGTGATTAGTTGTTCTTTGCACCTGGGATTGTTCCTTGTAATTCTTGGGTTGTGTTGTTGGAATACAATCAGGAGGGACAATAATGCTGGCCACAAACAGAGTACTCCTAGGAATGCTAGGTTCTTGTACTACAAACCTACCTTTTTTTGTTCAATAGGTCTTGCCATCTTTAGCTTTGTGTTATGTTTATTAACTCATTTTTATTGGTATAGAAGTGGCTGGTCAGAGGAAAAAATTATAACCCTTTTGGATTTTGCAATAAAGTTTCTAGCTTGGTTGTCAATCTCTGTTTTCTTGCACACGCAGTTCCTTAATTCTTGTGAAACCAAGTACCCTCTTGTTTTAAGAGTTTGGTGGGGGCTTTTCTTCTCTGTTTCTTGTTATTGCCTAGTTATAGACCTTGTTTTTGGCAAAAAGAACCAATCTTTACCAACTCAATTTTGTATCCCTGATGTTCTTTTCACTCTTATGGGGTTATTCTTCTGCTTTGTGGGATTTATTGCTAAAAAAGAGAGTGAGGAGAATATGCTTCAGGAACCCCTCTTAAATGGTAGTGTTGTAAATGGAATAGACTCAAAGAAGTCTACTGGGGAGCAAACTGTCACCCCTTATGCCAATGCTAACATTTTTAGTCTCTTTACTTTCTCTTGGATGGGTCCGCTAATTTCTGTTGGCAACAAGAAAACATTAGACCTTGAGGATGTTCCTCAGCTTCACACTGACGATAGTGTCAGAGGGAGTTTTCCTATTTTTAGAGAAAAACTAGAATCTGTGGGTGGGGGAAATAGTAATCGTGTGACTACCTTTATGCTGGTGAAGGCTTTGGTTGACACAGCACGGAAGGAGATAGTGTTATCGGCTCTCTTCGTGCTTCTTTACGCTTTGGCTTCTTATGTTGGCCCGTACCTCATTGATACCTTAGTTCAGTATCTGAATGGAAAACGAGACTTTGATAATGAAGGTTATGTCTTAGTTGCTGCATTCTTCATTGCAAAGTTGGTAGAGTGTTTGGCACAAAGGCATTGGTTTTTCAAGGTGCAGCAGGGAGGTTATCGGGCACGGGCAGCGCTGGTTGCCAAAATCTACAACAAGGGTTTAACCCTCTCCTGTCAGTCAAAGCAAAGCCACACTAGTGGAGAGATCATCAATTTTATGACAGTTGATGCCGAGAGGATTGGTGACTTCGGCTGGTATATGCATGATCCTTGGATGGTAATCATACAAGTTGGTCTGGCATTGGTCATACTCTATAAAAATCTTGGCCTAGCTGCTATTGCCGCGTTTGTTGCTACAATAATAGTGATGTTGGCAAACATCCCTTTAGGGAGTTTGCAGGAGAAGTTTCAGGAAAAACTCATGGAATCAAAAGATAGAAGGATGAAGGCTACTTCTGAAGTCTTAAGGAATATGAGAATACTCAAGCTTCAAGCTTGGGAAATGAAGTTTCTGTCTAGGATCTTGGACCTAAGGAATACAGAGGCAGGGTGGTTGATGAAATATGTGTACACATCAGCTATGACTACTTTTGTCTTCTGGGTTGCTCCTACATTTGTTTCTGTGACGACCTTTGGCGCTGCAATGCTTATGGGAATCCCACTTGAATCAGGGAAGATATTGTCAGCACTTGCAACATTTAGAATTCTCCAGGAGCCAATCTACAATCTCCCGGATACAATTTCAATGATTGCTCAAACCAAAGTTTCTCTTGATCGTATTGCATCTTTCCTTTCTCTTGATGACTTGCAGCCTGATGTCATAGAGAAGCTTCCAAAAGGCAGTTCTGATGTAGCAATTGAGATTGTTGGTGGGAACTTCGCTTGGGATGCATCCACCTCGACTCCACTTCTAAAGGATGTAAATATTAGAGTGCTTAATGGCATGAGAGTTGCCGTTTGTGGTACTGTTGGTTCAGGAAAATCAAGCTTACTGTCTAGCATTTTAGGAGAGATGCCCAAATTATCAGGGACTATTAAACTCAGCGGAACGAAAGCTTACGTTGCACAGTCGCCCTGGATACAGAGTGGAAAGATAGAGGAGAACATATTATTTGGTAAAGAGATGCAGAGGGAGAAGTATGATAAAGTTCTTGAAGCGTGCTCCTTAAAGAAAGACCTGGAAATTCTCTCTTTTGGTGATCAGACAGTCATAGGGGAGAGAGGCATTAATTTGAGCGGTGGACAGAAGCAGCGAATACAGATTGCGCGTGCTCTGTACCAAGATGCTGATGTTTACCTATTTGATGATCCTTTCAGTGCTGTGGATGCTCATACTGGATCCCATCTCTTCAACGTAAGTCCTTTCATATATATGCTTTCTTTTCAGCTTGATATTTTTTACCTTGCCTTTGCTCTCTGAAGATATGCATGGACCATGGTTGATTGACCCATCTTTTAATTGCAGGAATGTATAATGCGGCTATTGAATTCAAAAACAGTTTTATATGTTACACATCAAGTGGAGTTTCTGCCTGCTGCGGATTTGATTTTGGTACTCTTTCCGTAGTTCCTCAAGTATTTTGTTTGCTTAATAATGCCCAAAGACTTAACTCATTTGATATGACATTTCTCTTCAGGTCATGAAAGATGGAAGGATCAGTCAAGCCGGGAAATACAATGATCTTCTCAAATTAGGTAGTGACTTCATGGAACTTGTGGGTGCTCACCAAGAAGCTTTAACAGCAATTGACACAGTTAAGGGGGAAGTGTTGAGAAAGAGTGAGGAAATGACTGGTGATAATACAACAGTGCAGAAGGATAAAAAGGCTTCAGATGTGCAAAATGGTAAAGTTGATGATATTGTTGGACCAAAGGGACAAATTGTTCAGGAGGAGGAAAGAGAGAAAGGTAGTGTTGGTTTTTCAGTTTACTGGAAATATATAACAATTGCATATGGAGGTGCTCTTGTGCCATTTATGCTGTTGGCACAAGTTTGTTTTCAGCTACTTCAAATTGGAAGCAATTATTGGATGGCGTGGGCAACTCCCGTCTCAAAGAGTGAGCCACCTCCTGTTGGGAGTTCTACTCTCATCATTGTATATGTTGCTTTAGGAATTGCAAGTGCTTTCTGCATCCTTGCTAGAACCATGCTTCTTGTTACCGCTGGATATAAGACAGCCTCATTGCTTTTCCATAAAATGCATCATTGCATTTTCCGTGCTCCAATGTCCTTCTTCGATGCCACACCAAGTGGGCGGATTCTAAACAGAGTAAGTGAATGATTACATTTTCTTTATTTACCCCTTTATTATTAGTGTCAATCTTTCTGTTACATGACTAATCAATATTTTGTGAAAATTAACTAGTAATTTCAGAATTAGCTCAAATGTGCTTTGGTATGACAACAGGCATCGACAGATCAAAGTGCAGTTGATCTGAATGTTCCCTTTCAAGTTGGATCCTTTGCCTTCACAATAATACAGCTTTTAGGAATTATTGGAGTAATGTCACAAGTTGCATGGCTGGTCTTCATTGTCTTTATTCCGGTCATTGCAGTTTGCATCTGGTTGGAGGTTGCTACGATCCCTTTTTCGTGTTCTTTGCCTTCACAATAATACTACTATATGCTTTTTCACAAAGTGAATAATAACTTTAGCGACATTCATAAACATGAGTTACATTTAAGTGGTGAGTTTGTTTTCATTGCAGCAATATTACATACCATCAGCACGAGAACTGGCACGGCTAAACGGGACATGCAAAGCTCCAGTAATACAGCACTTCTCCGAGACAATTTCAGGATCAAGCACAATTAGAAGTTTCGATCAGGAATCTAGATTTCAGGACGCAAGTATGAAATTGATAGACAATTATTCTCGGCCTAAGTTTCACACCGCTGCTGCAATGGAGTGGCTTTGTATGCGTTTGGATATGTTATCTCTGATCACTTTTGCTTTCTCTTTGATTTTCTTGATCTCTCTTCCTGTTGGAACAATTGACCCAAGTAAGTTTTCTATCCTCGTGTTTTCTTTCCTTGAAGTTTGTTGTGTTGAATAATTTTTAAGAGCACACATTCTGCTTGTTCTTGATTTACAGGTGTTGCTGGCTTAGCTATTACATATGGACTTAATCTGAACATAATACAAGCTTGGGTTGTTTGGAATCTTTGTATGATGGAAAATAAAATAATTTCTGTTGAAAGAATACTTCAGTATACTGCTCTTGCAAGTGAACCTCCTCTTATCATTGAATCTAACAGACCAGAACCTAACTGGCCATCTTGTGGGGAGGTTGATTTTAACAATCTTCAGGTAAATTGAGTTATACCCTCTGGTGTTAATTATGCAGGTTAATTTGTTGGTATGAGTTGATATATGTGAAAACTTTTAATAGGTCCGATATGCTCCTCACATGCCTCTCGTGTTGCGAGGCCTTACATGCACTTTCTTTGGTGGAAAGAAGACTGGAATTGTCGGTAGGACAGGCAGCGGTAAATCTACTCTAATACAGACCCTCTTCCGCATAGTTGAACCAGCTGCTGGACAAATAAAAATAGATGGTACCAACATCTCCTCAATTGGTCTCCATGATCTACGGTCTAGATTGAGTATAATTCCACAGGATCCAACTATGTTTGAGGGGACAGTTCGCAGCAACCTAGACCCACTTGAAGAGTATTCAGATGAACAAATTTGGGAGGTGACAGCTTGGTTTTGCCTATTTCTGGATTTATTTTGTTTCAGATAGGAAAATGACAACTTTTATTTTATTGAGAAACTTTGTTTGATGTTATGCTTCAGGCGCTCGATAAGTGTCAGCTAGGAGAAGAAGTGAGGAAGAAGGAAGGCAAACTTTATTCTACAGGTAACTTCAAGAACCACATCATTTTCTGATGATTTCCACTTTTAGAGCTGTAATAATTATCTTCATTGCATCGCCGCAGTTTCTGAGAATGGAGAGAACTGGAGTGTAGGCCAAAGGCAGCTGGTCTGTCTTGGCCGTGTGCTACTGAAAAAGAGCAAGGTCCTGGTCCTTGACGAGGCTACAGCATCTGTCGACACTGCAACTGATAATCTGATTCAGCAAACTCTAAGGCTTCACTTCTCTGATTCCACGGTTATAACCATTGCTCACAGGATTACATCTGTGCTTGACAGTGATATGGTGCTACTATTAGATCATGGTAAGAATCATCGTTTATGTTCTGGAGCAAGCGGAGGAGGAAATTCTTGGTATTTACCTTTTTTTTTTATGCTATGCTGCAGGACTCATTGCTGAATACGACACTCCAGCCAGGTTGTTAGAGAATGAATCCTCATTGTTTGCTAAGCTCGTGGCAGAGTATAGTATAAGGTCAAATTCAAGTTTTGAGAATGTTTCAGACACGTGATTCTCAGAAACTAATCTTCGTTAATCATGTTACGCGATGATGATGATGAAAATTAGGGGACTCTAGACGAGTACTTTAGTCTATACTGTTTTGAGTTTCTGTCTGTGGACATCATAGCTTGAACAAGAACCAGTGAAATGCAGATAAACTGCAACAATCCTATCTATGGCAGGGAAAGAAACCTATATCTAGTGATGCAATATTGATTGTGAAGTGGCATTTGTTTTTGTTTAGACTTTTTGATGTGAAAATGTATACGTAACTTGTGTTCACATTAATTTGAATGTATGTTGAGTCAAGTGATTAGTTAGTTAAGAGTGCACGGATTTTGCTCCTTCTGGGTAAAAGTAGTAACCTTTTTGTTGAGAGTTGAAAGTGAAATTACTAGTGTCGAAATTTTGCCGTATAAGCTAAAATATAACACTTTTACGATAAACTCCTTGTGCAACAAAGGGAAAATTCAATGGGAAGACTAGCTGTTTATGTTTCATGACTCTCATCTATAGTGAACTATAAAAAATTTCCTCTTTTTTGTAATAAAGATAAAATAAATAGTAAAATGGGAGAAGTATTTATGAGTTTAAATTTTATATTTGTTGTTTATCAAGTGAAATAAATAGCACGATGTGCTCTGCATGGGTCAAATTATAAATTTCAGTGACTAGTTATTCAGTATTTCTTAAATATTTTATAATAATATTGACCAAGTAAAAAGTACCATAACCTAAAGAAAAGCTAAAGTTAAAAATACAAAAGAAGTTTACAAATCATAGTGAAAATTAATTTGGCCATCTAAATTGTATAAATATATTTGTTTTATTTATGGAGAAAGCATATAAAATTGATGTAAAATGGCTCTGACTATAAAAGTAATTATTCCTTCATTTTTAATCACACCACACTAAAATCCCGTTTGACCAAGTTTCTAGGAGGCCACAAGTATTTTTTTTGTCAAAAAAATTACTTTTTGAGAAATTTAAGGTGTTTGGCTAAAGTGGGAAAGTACTTTGAGCAGCATCAGAAGCAGTTTTTCTGCTTTGGAAAGAAGTAACAAATTCTAGCTTCTTCCGAGAAGCAGAAGTAAAAAATTAATTTATTCAAAATAAAAATATCCTTATAATAAATTTATATTTTCCAAATTATCCTTTACTAATTTAACATTTTTCTTTTTTTTTCTTTTTTCTTTTTATTTCTACTATACATTTCACCTCCCTTTTATTTTAGTCATATTTTTATTCTCTTTCTCCCATTCTTAAGAGTAGATTTTAAATTTATATTGCATTATATATTTTGACATATTTAAATTAGCATGTAAAAAATAAATAATATCAAACATTTATAACAAATGTTTATTTTTTTTTCTTTTCTAAATAATACTAATCGCAAATTGAACCTTTATTGTCATATTTTGTAATTTGATACTTCATGTTCTAAAAGTCAATACCACACAAGAGGGGAGTGATTTGTGTGGTGTCCGATTTTTGCGTGCACTTGTTATAGATGGACCAGGTTTTTCTATGTGTTCCAACCTCTACTGTTTGCGGAATAATAAATACAGAAAATAAAAAACACAGAGATTTTTACGTGAAAACACCTGGCTCAAAGGTGAAAAACCACGACCTACTTCCCAATAGGATTTTCCCAAACTCTTTCACTAAATTATGAGCCAAACATCATTTACAAAAACTCTTTTGTAAACCTAGGATTACCTATAATACCTTTGTGGCAAACTAGCATCTAACTATATGCGACAGACTCCAAGTTAGCTATAACTTGAAAATACACGGTACCTATTACAGACGCTTCTAGATAAAGCTGAAAGGTACAAGTTGAAATCACATACTACAAGTAACTTGACTAAAAGACAACCGTTGGAACTGGTTCTTCTATCTGGTTCAAGTAGCTTCAGAGTCGCACACTTAAATCTCACACGAACTGCTTGCAAAATTGCCTTGCTAATTTTGCTCTCAATTCTTGCTTAACTTCTGCTTTTGTGCGTACCTGTGAAAATAAGAACAATCTGCAATATATAGGATTAGTAGACGAGAGATGTTCTAGAGTTCTAATGCTACTCTTCCTTGGTAGAAGAGTTCTAATTAATCTCAACTCCTCGAATCCTTCCTTATATTTGATTCTGTTCTTATTGAATAAGGCTCCTTATTATTTTTTAATCTTTTCGATCAGGAGATATCTCTTTATTTCCCAGATTTCGTTTATCTCCTGCATGTGCACCTTACATGCCTTAACTCTGCATGTGTCTATGTCTCCAGTGATGGACCTGGTTCATCTTTGAGTTCCTTTGTCAATCTTCAAAACCATTCAATTTCTTGAGCCAACAAATTCCCCCTTTTTGATGATGACAAACTCTATGCTTAGGCATGTAACCAACTTATCCAACATTAACACATTCTTGTAGTATTGAGCATTTATCATAAAAGAACCAGGTTCATTAGGTTATAAATATCACATGTTCAGAATAGCACATAACCATTTTTCTCCCTTTTGGCATCATCGAAAAGTTGCAAATTTAAGAAAGTTCCAGATATTTAAGAATTACTCATGGTCATTGGGGCAATTACAAGTGCAATCATGGATTAATCATCAATAGTAAACCAAGAATGCGATCTAAAAAGAAAATAAAACAAGATTAAGAGCAAAAGCAGCAAAATTCATTGATAGAAGCATTGTTCAACCACAATCCACAAGAAGAAATAAAAATAGTTAACATCATGAGCAAAAGAAACAAGAAAAATCCTTAATCTGGGTCACTGAAAGTCGAAGACAGGCTGGACTACTAAGGTTGGGAAGGGTGGAGGCTGGGTTTTTAGCTTGGAAAAGAGATAGCATATACTTAAGAATCCCCTAATTCTTCTCCTTTTCTTTGGAAGGCTTAGTTCTGAGAGCATCCCTCTCATGTTAAACCTCATTCAGGCGGTTCTTCAGCCTAAGTATTTCTGCATCCTTAGCCTCACCCTCCTGCACAAGTGCTCTGACTTTGCTGCTCACCAGTGTCTTCCTGGATGAACCAGGTTCATTGTCAGGAACATTGACAGCATAGTCACAGGCCAGAAGAGTATTTTTTCCAAAGTGATCCTTGACTGTGGCTATTTCTGCCTTCTTCAGAGGCACCTTGTAGTGAGCAAGTACAGTTGTGAGGATGAAGCCATAAGGAATGGCATGAGCCTTGGAACCATTTACCACCCTGTCCAGGAGTTGGATGATGAAGTAAGGCCAGTTGATCTGCTTTCCACTGTCCAGACACTCCATGAGAACTAAATCTATGTAGTTGGCTATGTGCCTTCTCTCCTGCCTTGGCAGTACACACTTGTTAATGAACTCAAACACCACCTTGTTGAGGGGGATTCATCTCACTTCTGTAGACAACCCTTAGTTCAACCTCCTCTTCATTGTCACAGAACCTTCTGGTGATTTGCAGCGCAGTAGGAAGAGCATCTAAGATGTGCCATCTCTGCCTGGTGTAATCATCATATCCTTCAGACGGGATCCCAAGCACTTCTCCAAATTCTATGGCATCAAGTGAAACTTTGGTCCCCTTCACTTGGCTAGAGACCCTGCCGTCCTTGATTACAACATTGGCCATGAAATCGACTATCTTACTTCTGGCCAGCCTCCCATCCAGCTGAAGGACCATGTCCTTCCATCCCTGCACCTCCAGCTTATCCATCAGATATACCATGCCAGATTCCTCCAAATCTTTTAGCAATCTACCCTTCAAAATGGTGCGCTTCCCAAACTTAGTCAAATTTTCCTGCTCTCCAGTAGACTCATCTTCTTCTTCAGCACTCCAATACTCCTCTTCATCAATTTGAACTTTCTTTGACTTTACTCTAGACCTGGTTCTCTTGGCTACAGTTGAGGGTGCAGCAGACACAGATGCCGACTTCTTTGAAGAAGTCTTGGATTTCTTTGGTTTTGGGATCTGAACCTCAACTTCTGCCCTTTGATCATCTTGATGGACCAGGTCCATCTCCTTAATCTCAACAGCCTCTACATGCTCAGCAATTTTCTCATTTCCCTTCTCAGCTCTCTTGCTCTTACTTTCCTTCAAAGCCTTTTGTAACTCCTCCTCACTCTGCCGAAGTTCACTTTTTGTGGTTCTTCCTCTAGGAAGAGGAGTTTCAGAACCAGCAGATGGAGTGACTTTTCTCTTATTACTTGCTCCTGCAGTTTCAGAATCCTTAGCCTTTGGAGTTCTTTTCTTCTTTGGTTTATAACTCTCTCCTAACTTCTTCATAAGATCTGCCAAGGTCTCCTCAATGGGTGAACCACGTTCATCTGTAGATTTTCCTAGATTTACTAATCCCTCAGCCGCTTATCTTGATTCATTTCCCCTTGACTTCTTGGCTCCCTCTTCTATTACTACTGTTTCAGTACCAAAAATAGACAATCTAGTAGTTTCTTCCCCTGTTATCCTAGCTTCACTCTGACTTCCCTCTCTCTCTATTTCTTTCCCGATTTTATTTTTACCACATCTTCGTCTTACTTCTGGCAACTCCACATTTTTCACAGACCCAACCAACACAAACCTGTTTTCTAAGTTCTCCGCTATTTCAGACACATTCTCTGAAGCGATATTTTGTACAGATGATACTTGTTCAGAATCAGATGATCCTGATGCTTCCTCAGTAGCTGATTTAAACGAATCACTGGAATTGTCTGATTCTTGAACCTGAATGGCTTGTAATTTGGCATTCAATGTTCTGGCGAGAGAACCTGTAGCCACTATTTTTCTGGCGAGCATTTTAACCCGTCTTTTTATGGGTTCTGGACTAGGGCTAGGTTGAAGAATAGTGGAACTGGGTTGAGACGGAGTAGGACTTAGTGGTGGGGGTGTGGAAGAGGTCGAAGATGGAGTAACAGGTGGTGGAGAACCAGGGTTGTCCGAAGGATTTGTCATTTTTGATTTAAGATGGAAGAAGAAGATTTTGAGTTGAAGAAGAAATGAGGATTAGAATCAAGGTTTTGGAGCAGAGAGATGAAGGGGTTTCGACGGTTATGGCTTAGTGAATGATGACTTAGAGAAGTGATGATGATGGGGTCCTAAAGGGGATGGGTAATTAATATATAACGGGAGTATTTTGGTTCAAAAAGAAGTCTAACCACTTCTGTAAGTGTCAGTTAGAGATGACGGTTACGGCTTCCCTATTTTCTAGGCTTTTAATTTGATGGGATTCTAAGAGGTGACGGAACTGGTTCAAAATTAGGATAAAGACTAGATTTTGAAAATATCTAGTTTTAGGTAGAGTTCTGCTCATGAATAACTATTAATATTTCAAAATGTGTATGGTGGAGAACACATACCTCGCCTTTCAGATGAACCAGGTTCATCACGTAAGCAACCTCTTGATCAAGCCTCAACTTTCAACAATAGGAAAAACATCATTACTAACCAATGAGTCATTTTAGAACATGGAAAGAGAGTATTCTATTTACAGCATGAGACTGAGCAACGATTAATCTAATTATTTACACAAATTTCAGAATTTCTAGCCAAAATTTTTTTTTTCAATTTTTTTCATTTTTCATTTTTTTTCATGTACATTACGAACTGGTTCAATTAGGTGATCTTAATCATCCCTAACTCTAACTTGTTCCTTTCAAAATTCTCTCTACTTAGTGCTTTTGTAAAGATGTCAGCAATCTGTTTATCAGTAGCACGAAATTCAATAGAGATCAATCCTTTCTCATAATTATCCCTTAAAAATGATGTCTAACATCTATGTGCTTAGTCCTTTTACAATGAACATGGTTCTTTGTCATACTTATAACACTGGTGTTATCACAAAAGATAGGGATGCATCCAACATCGATTCCAAAATCTAGCAGTTGCTGTTTAATCGACAATAATTGAGCACAACATGAAGCTGCAGCCACATACTCAGCCTCAGTAGTAGATAGAGCTACAGAATTCTGCTTTTTAGTAGCCCAAGACACAAGGCATGAGCCCAGAAAATGTGTCATAGTTGAGGTGCTCTTTCTATCCACTAGAAAACCTGCATAATCAGCATCAACATATCCTACAAGATTAAAGTTACTACCTTTTGGATACCAAAGACATAGATCAGTGGTGCCTTTTAAGTATCTCAAGATTCTTTTCACTGCAGTTAGGTGGGATTCTTTTGGATTAGCCTGCAATCTTGCACAAAGTCCTACACTGAAAACAATGTCAGGTCTACTAGCAGTGAGATACAGCAGTGAACCAATCATTCCCCTATACAGCTTTTGATCAACAGATGAATCAGGTTTATCTACATCTAGTTTTGTGGTTGTTGCAATATGAGTGTCAATTTCTTTGGAATCTTCCATTTTAAACCTTTTAAGCAACTCTTTCACATACTTTTGTTGATGGATCATAGTTCCATTTGAATTTTGTTTAATTTGTAAGCCTAGAAAGAAATTAAGCTCACCCGTCATGCTCATTTCAAATTCACTCCCCATTAGTTTAGCAAATTCTTTACTTAGTTTTCAGTGGTTTCCTCAAAGACTATGTCATCTACATATATCTAAACTACCAAGAGATCTTTACCTTTTTCCTTCAAGAATAAAGTACTAACAATTTACCTCTCTTGTAGTCATGCTCAAGCAAGAAATTTTGATAGCCTTTCATACCATGCTCTGGGGGCTTGCTTGAGTCCATACAGTGCTTTATTGAGTTTGTATACATGATCAGGATTCTCCCTGTTCTCAAACCCCGGAGGTTTCTTGACAAACACTTCTTACTTTAGATAGCCATTTAGGAAGGCACTCTTGACATCCATCTGGTGAAGGGTGAATTCCATGTAAGCAGCAAAGGCTATGAGGAGTCTTATTGACTCCAGCCTTGCCACTGGAGCAAAGGTTTCATCATAGTATAGGCCTTCCTCCTAGCTGTATCCTTGAACCACCAATCTTTCCTTGTTTCTTGTAAATGTTCCATCTTCATCAAGTTTGTTTCTGAAGACCCATTTTGTGCCAATTACTGATCTATCCAAGGGTCTTGGTACCAGATGCCAAAATTGAATTCTTTCAAATTGGTTGAGTTCATCTTGCATTGCATTCACCCAGTCTGCATCCTGCAAAGCCTCAGCAACATTTTTAGGTTCAATAAGAGATAGGAAAGCATCAAAAGCACACAGACTCTTCAAAGAGGATCTAGTTTTGATTTCAGAGGTTGGATAAGTGATAATGTTCTCAATAGGGTGAGAACTTTGATATATGTATGGTTTCACAACCAACTCGTTACTCCTTGAAGTTCCTTCAGTGCCTTGTTTCTGTAGAACAGGATCAGGTACAGGTTCCAATGAGGTTTGGAAATTAATTTATTCATTTCCACCTGTCATGTTGCCAGGGAGGAATGAACCTGTTCCATCACCTGTTCCTTCCTCCAGTGTTGCTCTAGTTTGGACTGAGTTTCTCACCAGCCCAATTTCTTCATCCTCTTGTTCCTGTCTCTCAGAAAGAATGTTAGTTTCATCAAAAACTACATGCACACTTTCTTCAACACATATAGTTCTTTTGTTATAGACTTTATAAGCCTTACTATGTGAAGAATATCCCAAGAATACTCCCTCATCACTTCTGGGATCAAACTTACCTAGGGAGTCTTTACCATTGTTGTGCACAAAGCACTTGCAACCAAAAGCCCTAAGGTGGGATATATTGGGCTTTATCCCTTTAAGTAACTCATATAGAGTCTTCTCTACAAGTGGTCTAGTCATGCACCTATTTATGATATAGCATGCAGTATTAATAGCTTCTGCCCAGAAGCTATGAGGTATTTTACTAGAAAGAAGCATAGCCTAGCCATATCTTCAAGTGTCCTATTCTTTCTTTCAACCACTCCATTTTGTTGTGGAGTTATAGGGGTAGAAAAGTTGTGATCTATGCCATGCTCATCACAAAATTCATCAAATTTAGCATTTTCAAATTCAGTGCCATGATCAAACTTAATTGATGCAAGTTGAGTTCCTAATTGTTTTTGAATTTTTCTAACAAAGGAAGTAAACATGTCGAATGCCTCATCTTTATGTGTTAGAAACAATGTCCAGGTAAATCTAGAATAGTCATCAACAAGCACCATCACATATCTCTTACCACCTCTGCTTAAGGTTCTCATAGGACCACAAAGATCCATACAGACCAGTTCCATCGATCTGGTGGTACTTACCACTTTCTTGCTTTTGAAAGAAGATCTTACATGCTTTCCCCTTGCACAAGCCTCGCAGACTTTGTCTTCCTTGAACTTAATGTTAGACATACCTATCACTAAGTCCTTGGAGACTTGTTTGTTAAGTTGACTCAGACTTGCATGTCCAAGTCTCTTATGACAAAGGAGGGGATCACTGTCCAGCACACTTAAGCATGTTAATTCATTTTCTAAAAGTGTGGCCAGATCTGTGATGTATATATTGTTCACTCTTTTTCCCTGCAAAACAATCTTGTCTGTAATAAGATTTATTACAAAATATTTTGTAGAGGTGAATGCTACAAAGTTACCTCTGTCACACAGTTGTGACACACTGATTAGGCTATATTTCAAGCCATATATTAGGTAGACATTCTCAATGGAACGAGTGTCATCCTTACCTGCCTTACTAACCCCAATGATTTCACCTTTCTTTCCATTTCCAAATGAGACATTTCCTCTTTTGAGGTCCTCAAGTGAAAGGAAATGGTCCTTGTTACCAGTCATGTGTTTTGAGCAGCCATTATCCATGTACCATATTTGGCTACTTCCTTTCACTTGAACCTATAAAAGAAAATTAGGGGTTAGTCTTAGGAACCCAAACTAGTTTGGGTCCCTTTCTATAAGCAAAATGATGAATTAAATTCTTTTTCGCCCAATTTGGTAACCAATTCTTCCCTCGAACAAAACTTTTATTCTTTTGACTGGCCTGCTCTTTTGCATTGCATTCAATTTTGTAGTGACCAGTCTTACCACAGTGGGTACAGATTTTTGCTGAGGGCTGATCTACTACCACCCTCTCACTCACGGCACACATGTTATATGTGTGATGCCGACACTCAGGAACGATGAGGTACTTGCTTTTAGGATACTATTTAGGCAGCTGACTCCCAAAGCCAAGTCCTTTCCTATTACTACTATGATGTTCATGTAGCCATGTCAAAGCATCAAAGGATCTGTTCCATTTACAAGTTCTGTCTAGTTCATGCTTGACCTTACCAAGTTCCTCCTTCATCACTCTTATATGTTCATCCTTCATATACAACTCATATTTTAGTTTTCCTATACTTTCTTGTAAGGTGAGTTGAGACTTGTCAGCTATCTTTTTACTGGTTCCTAGTTTTAGTTTTAGATTTTCAAATTTTAACTCTAGGATATTTGTTTCAAGTGGATGGACCTGGTTCTTTATAGCAGTATTTTTACTCACAGCCTCACTTACTCTGAGTTCCAGGTTTTTAAACTTTGCTTTTAACATTACACAATCCTCAGACAACAATTCCTTTTCTTTATTAATTACATCAGAATCATTAATAAAGTCAAGCAATAATTCAGAGAGTTTCTCTTTGGATAGGAACTTAATCTTGTCTTTGAGATGAAATATACTTACCTCAGATTCCTCATCTGATTCATCAATTGCCATGAGTGCTTGTTCATCTCCATCTTCATCATCTGATTTTTCATCTGAACTTTCTCCCCAAGCAGCAACCATAGCTGTTGTTGTTATTTTTTTCTTCTTGGGATGAACCTGTTCCTTCTTTCGGACCTTTCCCTTTTCCACTCAACTTCCCACTGATGCAGTTCTTGATGTGATGATCAGTTTTCCCACATTTGTAGCAGCCCTCATTAGTGGTGTTTTCTAGTGCCCTTGCCTTGTTGTAATTTCCACCTCTTGAGGTGCCTTTTCTTCTCATAAGATAATTTTTGAAGTCCTTGGTGATCATAGCCATTTCATCTTCCTGCAGTTCTTCTCCCTCGGTGATTTTTAGTGCCAGACTTCTTTCCTTCTTGGGAGAATCCATCTTCAGTGTCTGCCTTCTAAGTTCATAGGCAGTGAGATTGCCAATTAGCTCATCCAGTTTGAGAGTTGCAATGTTCTTGGATTCCTGAATTGCAGTGATCTTACTCTCCCAAGAGATTGGCAGAACCCTTGTCAAAATCTTCTAAACTTTGTCTTCCTCAAGAAGAGTCCTTCTAAGAGATTTCAGTTCATTAGTCAATGTGGTGAACCTAGTGTACATCTCTTGAATGGTCTCTCCTTCCTTCATAGAGAAATTCTCATATTAAGAATATAGTAGAGTACCTCTGGATATATTCACTTGAGCAGTTCCTTCATGAGCCACTTGCAATGTGTCCCAAATTTCCTTGGCAATGGTACGACTTTGAATTCTATTGTACTCATCTTGACCAAGTCCACACACAATCCACTTCTTGGCCTTGGCGTTTTTCTCCCACTTTCTCAAATCCTCAGCAGTGCGGTCAGCTCTTGTCTTTGGCACATCTATTCCTTCGGCATTTGTCTTCATGGTGGCCAAAGGACCATCAGTAACAATATCCCATAGTTCGTAGTCTTCTCCAATTATATGGTCTCTTATCATGTTCTTCCACCAGGAGTAGTACTGGCCATTGAAGAGTGGAGGCCTAGCAGTTGATTGTCCTTCCTAGTTCCCAGGTGGTGCACTCATATTGATCTTTTCCTAATGTGTTAACCTCTTCAAGAATAACCCGCTCTGATACCAATTGATATTCTAGTCAATACCACACAAGAGGGGGGTGATTTGTGTGGTGTCCGATTTTCGCGTGCACTATTTATAGATGGACTAGGTTCTTCTATGTGTTCCAACCTCTACTGTTTGCGGAATAATAAATACAGAAAATAGACAACACAGAGATTACACCTGGCTCAAAGGTGGAAAACCACGACCTACTTCCCAATAAGATTTTCCCAAACTCTTTTACTAAATTATGAGCCAAACATCATTTACAAAAACTCTTTTGTAAACCTAGGATTACCTATAATCCCTTTGTGGCAAACTAGCCTCTAGCTATTTGCGACAGACTCCAAGTTAGCTATAACTTGAAAACACACGGTACCTATTACAGACGCTTCTAGATAAAGCTGAAAGGTACAAGTTGAAATCACATACTACAAGTAACTTGACTAAAAGACAACCGTTGGAACTGGTTCTTTTATCTGGTTCAAGTAGCTTCAGAGTCGCCACTTAAATCTCACACGAACTGCTTGCAAAATTGCCTTACTAATTTTGCTCTCAATTCTTGATAAACTTCTGCTTTTGTGCGTACTTGTGAAAATAAGAACAACCTGCAATATATAGGATTAGTAGACGAGAGATGTTCTAGAGTTCTAATGCTACTCTTCCTTGGTAGAAGAGTTCCAATTAATCTCAACTCCTCGAATCCTTCCTTATATTTGATTCTATTCTTATTGAATAAGGCTCCTTATTATTTTGCAATCTTTTCGATCAGGAGATATCTCTTTATTTTCCAGATTTCTTTTATCTCCTGCATGTGCACCTTACATGCCTTAACTCTGCATGTGTCTATGTCTCCAGTGATGGACCTGGTTCATCTTTGAGTTCCTTTGTCAATCTTCAAAACCATTCAATTTCTTGGGCCAACAATACTTAAAAGATTTTTTTAAAAAAATTGGTCATGAACTTGCAAAAAACACTACTCAAACGAATTGTCCAAACACAAAGTGCTATTTTGCAAAAGTACCTTTTAAAAAAGCACTTTTGAACAAAAAAGAGCTTTTCATAATAAGCCGTCTTTTGACAGCTTGACCAGACATGGTCTAATTTTAATAGCAGTGTGAACTCTGATTAGTCAAGCTTTGAAATTCACGGAATAAACAGAGTTCGAAACCAAAATGTTGTACTTTTGGACTCAAAGAACCAAAATAAATGGAAAAAAAATACAGTGACCCTTTTATATATAACGCCCTTTTAAAGGGCGCTATACCTTAACAATCGTTTGCCCGTTAAGATATAACACACTTTAAAGGGGCGTTATATATATAACGCCTTTTCTTACCGCGCTATACATATTATGTGGGTCCACCAATAATTCTTCTGGGATTAACTGACATAATAATATTTCAACTGGGTATAGCGCCCTCATTTAAAGTGTTATACCTAAAAAAATTGTACCCCCGGGTTGGTTTTTGCTTATTTAAAGAGGTTAAGGATTTTCTAAAAATTCAGTCATAAATATTCTGAAGTCTTCTGAACTATTTATTTGTTAAGTTGTTTTGCATTTTGTCATAATGTCTGAAGAGCGAAGAATAAGGGTTTCATAAAATTGAGGGG
>ML374463.1:8780-45759 GCA_005239525.1 Nicotiana knightiana | reverse complement strand
AAAAAAAAAAAAAAAAAAAGAAGAATGAAAATAAGGAAAGACACAGTTAATCTTTTAAGAGTAAAATGAAAAACTGCATTTTTCGATAAAGTAAAATAATTTTATTATTGTATGGGAGAAGTAAAAAATTACTCACTCTGTTCCATTTTGTCATTCTCCTTTTTTTATTCTGTTCCAAAAGAACGATACCTTTCTATATTTGGAAGCTCTTTAACCTTAAACCTCCTATTTGACCCTTAATGTCATGTTCAAGATCACAAGTTCTAATGGTTAACCTTTCGCTTATCCCAAAAAAAAGGACCACAAGTTCTAATGGTACTTTTGGTATGTGACAAAGGTATCTTTCTTAAACTTCGTGTCAGTCAAACAACATAATATAAAATGCAACGGAGGAAGTAATACGATTAAATATTTTTTTTTTGCAGTATATAAAACCCACAGAACAGTATTTATAATGGTTTAGCATTTTTTAATATGGTAAACCCCACTCTCTCAAACCACTCCCTTAGTCCCGGAGTCATTTGTGACCTTTTTTCCACTTTCCCTTGGTGACTCAAGCTGCCAGTAGGTGGAGGTTTGAAGGTTTTTTTAAAGGTAATGAGACACTTTATTGATGTAATCCAGCACTAAGGGAATGCTGGGAAAAAGTACATAAAAAAGAACCTTACGGTGAAGATGTGAAGAACTGATAAAGTCAAACGAAGACATTCGATTCTAAATCATCTGCCGTAGTCCTGTTGCAATTAAAACTAAGCAAAAGTAAGCTTTTGTGCTTAGGATTAACTACATTGTTCTTTTCTAGAAATAGTGTTAGTATTTTAGGACGTCCTAAATTTTTGGAGCGTATAAATTGGAGTGTCGGAAGTATAATGGACTTCACTATAGCTGAGAGATCATGGTGCTTAAGTTGCCGTTCTAAAGCAAATTTTAGTGTTTATTAGGCTTGTCGGTGAACTGAGTTTCCACTTTGTGCACCTTCTTTAGTGCACATTTGCTGAAATAAATTACTTTTACCAATTAAGAGAAGAAGCTTAATGGTAAGATTAAGGATATCAATGTCTCTAGCAGATGTCATTCCTAACATTGTCTAATTTTGTATGATCGAACATCTCTATTAACGTCTCTACTTTTACGAAATTCATCTTGTGGATATGGTAGCCTTGGATGCCATACATCCACACTTAATATTGTTCGTCTTACAACCGTGCTTTAGAACTTGCTTCTAACTTTGTTTGGTATCTTTCTCACATATGATAGAAAAAACAAAATAAAATTATCATTCTCTATTGCATCGTCTTTTACGTACTCCAACATGGCCGTACGTTTATAGACAGTCATAAATTTTCCTCACCTTGTTCTTTGTAAGATTCAAGGTGCTGAGAAAGGTAAAACTTTTAGCTCGAGATAGTTACAAATCTGTAATATTAGAATGTATTCATTGTTGTGTTGTATTTCACAAAATTGAATTTGGCATGAACCCTATCATTTTTTTCCTTACCGAAGTTTTTTTTATTATATCTGAATCAGCTTTTGCTAATGAATTTTGCGTGAAGCTTCCTTTTACTTCTCCAGGCTACTATCCTGCTGCTTTTTCTTTCTTCTCTATCATTAAACAGAAAGAAACTCTCGTTCATCATTTGCACATCATTTTACTCGTCAATTAATGCAATTAATTGTATCTGCTTATAAATGTTAGGTACGGGAGTTGGCTGAAAAAGAATCTGACAGTGAGGGAGTCTTCAAAATGTTGAGGAGTGATGTTACTCGCTTCCTTACAACTATACTCATTGGAACAACGTACTGTTCATTTGATGTTGTAATCATGACTTATACTGTGTTCCTCGACTTGAAAATGAAGATTATTTCTTATTTTAGATTTCATATGTGTGCTCAGCGTTGTCAATATTGGAGCTACAGCATTAGTTACTGAGGCTGCAACTGCAGTATTTGGTGAAGCTGGTGTGAGTGCGGCAACTGGAGTTATGACGGTATGTCACGTTCCATCTACTTTGTTCTTGATATTGGCCTTTTCCTTAGACATATATTTTCCTTATTTGCTTAGGCGAGAAGTGTATGCTTAAAAATAGTTTGGAGGACAGAGGCAAAGCCTAATTCTAAGAGTGTGATTTTGTCTGACTTAACAAATGAAAAATGAGTTGCTCCTTTGAAAAACCTCTATTGGTGAAGATGCCTCAGTTCTTTTTCCCTTTGTTTGAAAATATAGAAAAGTGAATGAAGACCACTTTTGCTGTTTGTAAACTCTCATTGCAGATGCCAATACAATATTCTGCTAGTGTTGCTAAACTACTACCTTTATCTGTCTATGCTGCAAGGTTTTAATCCTACTCCTAACGGAAATTACTCCAAAAAGCATAGCTGTTCACAATGCTACTGAGGTTGCTAGGTTTGTGGTAAGTTGATGTCTTGGTTGGAAAAAATGATTAATGGATTCAGATATTACACTGATAATGCCTCGAAAATCTTAGATGGAATCTGACTTGAACTGCTTCTAGGTTAGGCCAGTGGCATGGCTTTCCTTGATACTATATCCAGTTGGAAGAGTTGTGACATATCTATCAATGGGAATGCTAAAACTCCTCGGCTTGAAAGGAAGAAGGTATGGTGACTGCAAATCAAGTCTTGCTGTTATCACGAGCTCCGCCTCACAGATTGTTCATCTTTTGTTACCATTTGTGAGCTGTATTTACAGAACATGCTCTTATTTACTATTTTTTTGGAGAATGAACATGCTCTGTTTTTTTTTTTTGGAGAAGGATGAGAATGAACATGCTTGTTTGCTATTCTAGTTTTTTTTATTGAAATACTGAATATGGCAAGTTCACATGAACATATTATTTAGTAAAGATTATCCTTATCATGCATGCCTGTTCTCAATCGTAGCGAGTGACAATATGCTGTTTTGTATTGAATAAATACATTATTATAGGAAGATACGTGGAAAGCATTAGGTTCCTTTTTTTTGGGGTGATAACTGTAGTGTCTGGGCCAACTTGTGCGCATCTCGACTAGTTTCACCGTCCACAGGATACCTGCTACCTCCCATTAGCAACAGGTACTAGGTAATTCTCTCCACCAAGTCTTGGACAGATGGGAAGATCACCTAGTGTTTTTTATCTTCGCTGGGAATTGAACCTAAAACCTCATGGTTCTAACCACTTCATTGATCACTAGGCCACACCCTTGGTGCAAAAGCATTAGGTTCTTTCTACATATAATTTTCAATAGATTCTTCTTTTGTCCATGATAACTTGTAGAAAATCCTGTTTAGGATAAATTAGGTGGGAAGTGTTAGAATCTCACATTGTACCGAAGGGTGTGGTGTCACGGTAAATGAAGTGGGTAAAAACCTTGGAGACATGGGTTCAAGTCCCGGCTAAGACAAAAAACGCTTGATGTTTTTCAACTCTACCTAAACTTTGGTTGCGAGAGTTATCCAATACTTGTACTGGTGGGAGGTAGTCTCTTGATATGGTCTTGGGCAATTCTCAACTCATGAGTTATCTTTTGGAGTTGAGTTAGACCCAAAATTCATTGTCTTAACATGGTATCTAGCTAAATCGCTCCACATTAAAGGGTTTTCCCAATGATGTGCTCCGTGTAGTGTTGTCCATGTTCCAGATTTCCAGCCCTGGACATGTGAGGTGTTGGAGTCTCATATTGGGGATACAGGCTATAGTCTCTTTTTATGGTTTTGGGCAATCCTTATCTCATGAACTAGTTTTTGGAATTGAGTTAGACCCATGTTCTATTTAATTAACCAAAAAGATCTGGAGAAGTACATCGTCATACAAAAAGAAAGATCTTGAGAAATTGCTGGAATTTAAAATAATAGTGAGAGATGCCTCTGTTAAATTTCTCTCCACCGGCATTCTTTTCACTTCGATAGAGAGCACGTAGCTTGGTCTTGTGCTTATACTGTAAATCATTATTCTCTGGTTGCTGCACATACTTGTGCATGTTTATTTTTGTATGTGAGTTTGTGACTTCAAGTTGTGTGAAATCTTTTTGTAACCATTTTGGTATTCTAGTGAACCATACGTCACAGAAGATGAATTGAAGTTGATGCTGAGAGGGGCAGAGTTAAGCGGCGCAATTGAGGAGGAAGAGCAGGTGAGTTAATGTGTTTTCTGGGTTTCTGTTGTTTGTACGTGGCTACTCGACTATTACCAAATATGAACCAGAGAAACACATTGAGTATTCTACTCATAATAAGGTTGTCTTTCACATTGAATTAGTTGTCCATGAGAGTAGTCCTCAAGTATGTGGCCATTGTACTAAATGCAGCATCTTGAGCTGCATTATCATGTCTATTTGGACGAGCTCCATTTTCACACACTCTTTGTATCTTGTGTTTATCTGGCATGTTAATACCGGAGGCGGAGATTGATGGTTACATATTTTGGAAGTGAATGGATCAACTAATAGGTGTATCATTTTATTCTACTGCTTTAAATTTAAGGAAGTATATGAATGAACAATGATGAAAGAGTTACTAAGCTATGTGAAAAATTGTAGCTTATATGATAAGACACTCAAACTTGGCCCCAACTATCAGTTTGACACTTTAACCTTACCCAGTGATCTAGTAGACACTTCAACTTGACACAGCCGTGTCTTGTACACACCCCCAATATGAAGTTGCTATATATATATCCTTGTTCATCTTGCAAGGACAGAATCTAGTAAAGAGTCAGCATCATGTACATAGCTTTCTTTACACTAAAAATGTAATAACAGTAAGCTGTTCATCTTGATCTTTCTGAATTGAGCTGCCTCTTCCTTCAAAACACATGGCATTCCTTTTTTCCATAAGGTCCACCATATACAAGTTCGGATTATCTTCCACCATTTCTCTTGGTCTCACACATCCCCCACAGTACTCCAGCACCTCAATAGGTCAGTTAGAACTAGGCATAATCTGTCCGAGTCCAACCATGTTCAGGAAAAGTTGCCATAGCAGACCAGTGACACCACAGTGCAAAAATAAATGGGCTGTTGGATTCTACTTGACTATAACAAAAGTAATACCACAATCCAACTTTCAAGGCCAGTTGCTATCCTGATTCTCATTTTCTATAAATACAGAGTAAGCTGAACTGACAGTAAAGATCCTTTTGCAGTTCCACTTCCATGTCAGAGCATCTTCAGAATCAGTAGTGCCTTGAAACAGTTCCAGGTGTTCATAAAATTCGGCAACTCCCTCTACTTCCCAGTCATTTAGAAACTTACAAAAATTGAAGTTCCACCCTTATAATTCCCAAACATCCTCATTTAGTCATGGTTCGTGACTAATGCAGCTTGTTAAATGCGTACAAGGCGTGTTTCGTGGAAGACTAAGTAGAGGATGCTTGAACATATTTCTTGGGATATCCTTGAACTTGTTGATTTCCATGCATAAGTAGGTGGCTCTGAGTATCTGACTTATCAGTTAGTTTCAACCTCTAGTATTTTGCAATACTATCAGTTTTATCATCTCTCCTTTTGTTTTTTTTGAATTAATTCTCATTTTTTTAAGAATGCAACTTTTCAGAATTTCGCAGATGTGAATATTAATACCTCCGTTCTCTTGCAGGATATGATTGAAAACGTGTTGGAGATAAAAGATACCCATGTCAGAGAGGTAATGACACCTCTTGTTGATGTAGTTGCAATCGATGCCAGTGCAACTTTAGTTGATTTCCATAGTTTTTGGGTGACACATCAGTACTCCAGGTCTGTTGGACGTGTTATCGCTTATTTCTGCATAGAAAACAATTTTTCTTCAAAAGGTGCTAAAAGAGTTTATCTATGATTTTCAGGGTGCCTGTTTTTGAGCAACGTATAGATAATATTGTTGGCATTGCATATGCCATGGATCTCCTAGATTATGTACAAAAGGTCTACTATCTACACTTTCAACTAGTCATCTTTCCGGATAGTAGTGGTATCATTTCTAATTGTACACATAAATCTCATAGTATGCAGAATTACATTCTGTTTGGTTTTGAAGGGAGACTTGCTGGAAAGTTCTGTCGTGGGAGACATGGCTCATAAACCTGCATACTTTGTTCCTGGTAATTTACATGTGTTCCAGATTGCTGTTTGAATGAGAGATTCCCTGTTAACTATTTTGATATGTCAATGTCACCTAAACCATGTCTGCAAAATCAATAAGTAGGACTTTTAAGTACAGCTGCACATATTGAGAGACTTAATGTCTCTGTTTACCATAATTATATCATCAAACATAATTAAATATTTATTTTAGTATAATTGACGCTACTGAAGGTCTGTCCACTTTCCTGAAGGCAATATTCAGATCCTCACACTGCTGAGATATAAATACTCCCTATTTAACCTGCTGCTTTCAGCGAGTATCATTATTATGACACGCCCCCCATTCTTAGAACTTTTCATGCTTTATGCTTATAGGCATACATTGCTCTCTTGTTTTCTTTCCAACACATGAAGTTACCCAAGGAGGTAAATAATAATCTTATAACAATGCAGATTCTATGTCTGTATGGAACCTTCTAAGAGAGTTCCGCATCAGAAAGGTACACATGGCTGTTGTTCTAAATGAGTATGGAGGAACTATTGGAGTAAGTATTCTTTCTCATCTTGTCTTTTTCTTGGTTGTGACGCTTCCCTAATTTCATCGAAATTCTTATTTCATGAAACAGATTGTAACCCTTGAAGATGTGGTCGAGGAAATTGTTGGTGAAATCTTTGACGAAAATGATTCAAAAGTAAGACTTAAGGGTCCCTCTGTCCACTTCTTTGAGCTGCTAGTTGTTTGTAGGTCCACAGATATCTCACGGATGCCCTCTTCAACTCAGAGCTGAAATTACTACAACTCTTTTAAATATGTCCAAACAATAAATATAATTGAAGATTAAACGGTTTGTAACTCCCATGCTGTACTAGCGGTGATATTTAGGTGTTGTTATGATAGGTGAAGTGATCTCTGTATTCTAGAGTATCATTACTCAATAGTACAGTGGAAGTTATCTGTTTATGTATTATCTTTTCTTGTTGCTTGACAGGAGGAAATCCAGAAAAAAACTGGCTATATCGTCATGCGGGCTGAGGGAATATACGATGTTGATGCAAACACTTCTATTGACCAGCTCTCTGAAGATCTCAATATTAAAATGCCGGAGGTATACTACTCTTCTAAGAGCTAAATTTTCTACCTGAAAACTACATTTTACTGCTAGTTTTAATCTTCTAGCTGCCAAGTTGCTGGTTCTGCAAATAAATATTATGTCTGCTTGTTAGGATGATTTTGGTAGGGAAAAACAGCTTCGACTATTGCTAATCATTCTAGATTTTTCCCACTAGTTTGACGTCGTTCTTTTAATCGGCACCAGGACCATCAGTATGAGACGGTCTCTGGCTTTGTCTGCGAAGCATTTGGATATATCCCAAGGACAGGTGAGAGGATTAAGGTTATATTGGAAAGGGGAAATGAAGATGAGGACAACAATTATAATGACACCGAATCTGATCGAGCAGACCAAACTGAGAAGAACCAAATGTTTAAGCTTGAGGTATGTTTTTTCTTTTTTTCCTGTAAAAAAGCAGACTTTTTTGTGTATTCCACACCATTACATACGAGCTCTTCTATGTGGTAGTTATCTAACTGGAGCTAGTAAATGTACTACAAATGTGTACTTCCAGCCGTACAAATTTGATTAGATATCAGAGTTAGATCAATAACATATCAACAGAACTGCGTTTTCTTTAGAAAAATAAATAAAATAGTTCCTGTGCAAAGAGAGGGTTGCTTGCAGAGGGATGGTGTGCATAGAGAGAATCTGATAATGTGCCTCTTTTTGAACTTCAGTTGCGTTTATTTTCTAAATCCTCACGTTTTTCTGGTCGAGTTGAAAATAACCAAGGTGTTGCTGCTTTTATAGTTAACTGTGATTTTTCTTTCTTGGGAAGAGCTATGGCTGCTTTGTTACCTGACATGACTAGCTGCTTTGTAATCTTTATATGTGGTCAGATGCAATAGATTTCATATGTTCTTATTATCTGCTAATGCTATACAGTAACTGATTGAGCTTTAGGTTGATGAAATGACTAGGAAAGCTTATGCTAAGTTTTTCTTTCAGAAAAAAGAAGTTGCTTCTTGTGTAGAAATTTTTTATTTGTTCTTTTCCTGGAAAATCGAGAAATCTTCGAGGGAGAGTGGCAAACGGTTTGAAACTTGGTGGATATTGGGCCCCCTACCCTTCTCCACTTAAATACCAGGCATTTGTCTTCGGCATAGCTCAAACACGTGCGTCTTCATGCGTTGCTCACCACTATAGCAAAGCCCCGAGTGTGACCAAATTTCAAAATAAATTGTTATTTGCTTTTCCTTATCTTTTTGCAGTTTTTTCTTAGTTAGCTATTTAATGTGGTGAATTGAACAATTCATTTTCTAGAAAATATTATACCTGAAATATAACATGTATATAATTATACAAACAATGCAAGAATATAGCATGTATACAATTATAAGAACGATGCAAGAATATTATACCTTGATTATAACATATCTTTACTTATAAGAACAATGAGGCCAATGAAACAGTTCATTACACCTTTATAAGAATCACCATAGAAAAGGGGAGAGGAGATGAGAGAGAACTTTAATAAGAGATGAGAGAGATGAAAGATAACTTTGAAAGAAATATAAACGGAATTAAAATGAACCCGAGATTTAGTGGGACCTAATTTTTTAGAATATTTAGGTATTAAACATAGGAACCTGATAACATGCTAAAAATGATGTAAAATGTGCTATTAATAAAAAAACCAAGAGTTGTGTCTGTTGTGTAATTAGGTCTATAAAACGTATTAAACTAGGTAAAAATTCCAATATTATGGCTGTGGACTTGAACCGTTATATGCTTGATTTAAATTACCATGAATGGATTGACACTGAAAGCTTCAACTACCTTCTTAAATCCAAGCTGCTGTCCTCTTCCATGAACTTATCAGATTGAAGAATTTCATAATAGGCAGATACTTAGTTGGCAGCTGATCTCGTCAATTGTGGTGCAGATATTAGCAGGGAATGCCAGAAAGGTCAGTGCTGTTCGATTTGAACGGCTCAATCATGATGATGAAGAAACAGAGACCAATGAGGTAACACGCCTCGTTCCCAAAATTATGACTAGGAAGCGGAAAAATAATGGAGGCTCAGATAGAAGCAATCACAACGAGATCTCTTTTATGGAGAGGAGAGAAGAGGATGACCATTCCAACAATTTTGTTATGGCCGAACATGAGGACAATCATGATATTGCTAATAAACAATAGTTGCATGAGTTATCTCATTCTTTTATATAAATTTCATTGTAAATGCCGGGTCAGGTGCATGAATGGCGTTCAATTTCCAAATTGAAAAGGGTTGTTTTGCCTTAGGACTTTTATCAATCATCACTGCACCATAAGCTCTACTAATTTTTGAGTCTTTGTAAGAGTTATGCTGCTTAAGCTGGTCTTGGTGGAGGCAGGTTGGTTAGAGTTTTCTTGGCGATAGCATCACAACAGTAGGAGTGGATGTGGGACTATTGGCTCCAGTGTTGAGATTCTCCCTCTCTCATCTCCTTTTTGGCTACACAGAGTTGGTCTTGCAGCAAAGGCAGTCGAAGAATGGTTGAAATTGGGGTTATTACATTTGGAAGTAACGGAAAATGATTGCAGCAGCCTTCAAAAATATTCCAACATTTGGCAGTAGGACCTTTATAATTTGTAGCAAGTCCACATTACAATTGTTGGATGTCAATCATAGTAGTACTGACTGGTGTTATAGTTGTCTCCCTGGATGATATAAGGTGTAGAGATGATGAAAGGGGCAAACCATCTCTACTTGCGCTAACTGCCGGGTAGAGAGGTCTCTATTTCTTCTATCCTCATCTCTCCGCGAGGGATTCTTGCTTATGGTTTTGAGTCCTATACCTTGGCAGTGTTATGTTATTGTCGATCCCGGGGAATCTTTTTGTTCATTTTTCAAAATTAGCACACTCCTGTGAGCCTGAAGCTGCTTAAATCACTTGACAAAGCACTTCTTATCACCTGTAATCAGGATCCTCGTCTGTCTTTTGCATCCAATCTTCAGCATGAGGCAGTCATCATTTTATTACAGCATATTATATCTGCATAGAGATGAAATCCAAACTAGCTACATCAAAGTTGGCTGTTGACTCCCTTTTATATTTTTAATTTAACGAAAGACAATAGAGAAGTAGGGTCCTCGGAATCACTATAAAAGTTGGAGCGTTACACCACCTACCATAGGCGTAAAATTGTTTGTAACTTGCAGTTGTGTTGATAGTTTGTATGCTGTCCCTTAAAATGTTTAGGTTTTGTTATTTTAATGTCTTTAAGTACTTCAGGTGTAGTTTCTGAATATATAAATATTAACTTTAGTACCTAAATCGAGATGGAGATGGCAAAGAGAACTCAAGTTCAACACTCATTTGGTTTGGATCTATGTCTAAATTTCTATATTGGTCCAGTGTCTTAACGGGTGTTTTATATTTGGAATTGTGCAGCTCCATAAGCAAGTGATACAGTAATTGAATCAAGTTTGAGGCAATTCTAAGAAATGCTCTGTTATTCTTTTTATTTTTTCCTATCAACCCGCTGAATGCAGAATTCATTTGCTGAAACGACAGAATTTTAGCAAGCAGATGTGCGTAGATTTGACAGATACATATATCAAACAGGATCCTTTTGCATTAAACACGCAGACTCTTGTAAATCTCACTGATATATCATCTAAAAAACTGAACTGTTTCAGAAGGAGACAATGATTTTCTCTTTCTGCTCTTGTTAACATGTTTTCCTGTAAATTAAAATTGATCTGTCAAGTAATTTGAACTGCTATAAATATTACACCATTTGTTTTCATTCATGTGAATCTATTTTCTAATTTTTACTCAATTTCAAAACGGTTGAACCCTTTCCTAATAGGAAAACTCTTAATTTTAGGATTGCAATTTTATTTTGAATGAAAAACTCACATTCACACAAATGGTATGACAATATTTTACATCACAAGTATCAAAAGATTTATAATCAAACAAATATTACGGCATATTTATGAAATTTTCCAAAGTCTTTTTCTTTTTATTTAAACTATCAAATAGGTTCACATAAAATGAAAACGGAAGGAGTATGCTAATCAAACTTTGACAAAATATCAGCTTAATTAGTTTCTCTATGTTATTGAAACTGGATATAATATAACTAAGTACCTAACGTTGAATACTATAAATTATTATATTATACTCTTCCCTACCAAAGTTTGACATAATAATTTATTTTAACATCTTATTGTGTTGTGATGTTGATTAGAAAATCTACAGAAAATCTATAGAAAGAAAAAAAAGACGGTTGTGGTGGCGGCTGAACCCCTCGAAAGTCCCAACTTCCCAGAATTTTCGCTTTTACTAAAAGCTTTAAGATCTTATATGTATAAAATAAGAATAACTTTGAGAAGCGACATAACCCTCAAAAACATATTATTTAAATATAAAACAATATAAAAGCTGAAAAGAAGTACTAGTATAACAAGACAAAATGGGAAATTGTAGGGTCAATACCTTGTACGGCATCAGATGCCTCAACCATTCTTAGATGTTGTATGCCGAGCTAGCTCCTTGTCGTGTATCACACGGGACTTCACGTGGACAGTAGTTTATATGTATATATACATAATTTTATTTATTGGTTATTTTAGTTTAATAAAAATTATTGTTAAGTAAAATCAGATATAATATTATCCCTCTTGTTGCTTTTGTATATTTACTTAAAAAGATATATTATATTATCGTGGTAGAGTTTAAAATGGTTAATATATTAACTATTCCATTATTCACACAAATCCTTTTATATATGACGTATAGGCTTTCTTGATCCCGATGATTAATGGAAGAAACACTAAACTTATTCCAAACTTCTCGCTGGCTGATGGAAATAAATATATTATCGGAATATTTATGTTACTTTGGTTTGTACACGAATGCATGAATAGCAATTCTTTAGGTGTATTTGCTTTAGATTGAGTGCTTTCAAACCTGGTAAAACTGATAAACTGCTAATTTACTTGGTGATTGATATCTTTGTTTAATTTAAAATCTTTATAGTGCAGAGAAGCTGCTAAAGTCGTAACTGTCCTTTCGCAAACGCCACGAGCGCCCTTGGGTTGTTCAGTTGTTGTCTAGAAAAGACAGACGAATGAATAGTTTAACAATTAGATTTATTAGATTTTCTTTTATTACGTCAGTTAATGAATCATCACCTCCTCCTCAACTATTTCTTTTTTCTAAATCTACTGCGTCCTCTAATTTAAATACAAGTCAAGAAATACAAATAAAAAAAAGAGAAACTAATTACTTAGTGAAGACTAAGTTTTCCAATTTAAATCTATTTAACACGTACTGTTCTTCATCTGTCGCTTCATCATATTCCTTTATTTAACATAAATTTTGGTTATTAGGTCAAATAATTTAATTTACGAGATTAAGGCCACAAGCAATATGATTAAATCAAATTTAGTTCGTCCGCCCCTTAAATTTGAAACATTATCATTCTCCTCATCCCCCTTTAATTCCTCTCTTTCCACGGTAAACAAATAATCTTTCAGAAGTTCGTTATAAAATCTAAAAAATTTATTTTTAAATTATAAATTTTTGTATTACCTGCATTGAATATGTGTTTATAAGGTTCTCTCACTATTTTCTTTCTTAATTGTGTAAATAAATGTTTTGAATTTTGATTGCTGTTAATTATTGATAAGCAAATGATTTGATTTCAATTTGATTTTGCTCATCCTTTTCATTATTCAATGTCATTAATTATATGCTTGATTATTGCCATTTTTTATTTTTCTTATTTTTTAAAAATAAAATTTAGTATCATATAGGTAAGTTCATAGCATAGATCTTGGGGGAAAATGGTAAAAATAAAGTAAGGGAAAGTTATAATGCAAAAATCTTCCATTAGAATATGTTAAGCAATATTCCATTCAATACGAAAATATGTTAAGCATCCAATCTGTCCTACTTTCCTTTTACTTGCTGCCATTAGAATAATAAAAAAATCCGTTAAGCGGACAATCTTTCCCAACAATAGAATACCCGAAAGAATGACAAAAGAAGGAAAAGGAAACAGAAGTATCTGCTATTATTTTTAGATAAGCATTGTTGTTACTTAATTTTTCTACCTCTTTTGTCTCGTTATTATGAAATAAAAAGTCGATACTATACTTTAACACTTCCAAAGTCAATGGAGAACTTACCTGGAAATTAGTCGGGACACACACACAAAATAAATACATACATATATATATATATAGAGAAAGAGATATGTGTGTGTATGTGTGTGCCACAATATTATTGCCCATGATTGCGACCTTAGGAAGTTCAAAGATTCACCTTTTGATTACTTGATGAGCCATGATATTGAGATGATTGCGACCCTTAGGTTGTTCAAAGATTCTTTTAGCCAAGTATCATCAATTTATTATCAGCAAGAATATTTGTGGAAATAAATACAGAACTCATCTTTCCATTAATCTAGCATAAGTACAGAGAAACAAATCATGAACAATGGATAGTAATATAAGTATTTACAAATTTCTATACATAATTTTTTGAAGTAAATACATAATTACATTCTTACACACATAATCAAGAAACTTTGGAAGGAATTTGAAACCAATTTTGCAGCATAGTGTATGGGCAAAGATAGAGCTGCAGTTCCTATAGAGATGGACCATTGTTTCATTCCTAACTTTTTCCAATGAGCAATCTTTGACATGATCTGGATTAGTATAACTTGCAAAGCAACAATAATTCCTACAATTACTACACTAGCTATAAACAAACATTTTCTCCACGGATTTCTTCTGATATTCCCTTTGAAGATACTTGTCTTTGTGATCTCAATGGCACTGATGATCAACACAAAAACTTGGCATAGTACGTAAGAATTGAAGATCATGGTTCTCAACAATGTCTCATCGAGGCGAAAAATCACCCTTCCCATCATGCTAAGTATCAACAGAAGTGTAACTTGAAACATAGATTGAACAACTATGTTCATTAACATGTTCTTGGTTATAATAGGTGCACCTGTACCATAATTAGTCGTCGTCGGCTTAGAACAGTTCATCATGACTTGATGAAATTCCAAAGACTCAGGCTTTACGGCTGATGTTATGATTGCCAAAAACAAGGCACCAAGAACTTCCATTATTAGATTTACCCACAACAACTGAAATGGTGTCAATTGTTCTTCACTCGTGGGATTGAAAAGTAGGAGAATAAAACTTGAAGTGAATGAAGAAATATTGAGTGTCAATTGCAACTGTATGAACTTCTCAATGTTTGTGCAAACATACCTGCCCAAGATTAATATGGCTGGGATCATACCAAAATTTGAGTCCACCACAATAATATCAGCATTTTCCTTAGCTAAGTCCGTGCAGTTTTCACCAATAAAAATCCCAACGTCGGCCTCTTTGAGAGATGGCAAGTCTCTAATGCATGTACCAGTTGCTGCCACGAGCCCGCGATTCTTAGCTCTCAAGCAATGCACCAAGAGGAGTTTATCAGCAGGAGAACTATTAGCCAATACTTTGATTTTGTGAGACATACTTATTTGGGCTTCCTTGGGGCTACTTCTAAATTCAGCTGCTTCAATTATGGCTTCTTGTAAGTCTTCTTCAACTCTCAGAATTCCAGAATTAAGAGCCATCAATCTTGCGGTATGCAAGTCTTCATCCACCATTAATTTGATCTCAACTCCTGATTCTCGACATATTTCAATCGTTTGCCTAAACTCAGGTGAATATGGATTCTTTAATACCACAATCCCTAAAAGGCTCAAGCCATCTTTTGCAATAGTATTTTCGTCAGAATGAATGGGGTAATTATTTTCCTTTTCTTCTTTTGATTTTACTTGCTTATAAGCAAAACCAAAGCAATGAACGCCGTTGGATATTATACTCTCAATTTTTCTACTCAACATCTCTCTTTTTCCCTCATGTAGGGTTTGCATGGTGCCGTTAATGTCATAATAGTGAGAACACATAGATAGAACCAGCTTTGGTTCTCCTTTCCAATGAACATGCATAAATTCTCCACCTTCTTTGTTTCTCTTTATTAGCAATCCGCATAGTCCTTTGCTAGGATACAAATTATCACGGCTTAGGATGGTACGGCTTCCGTGCAATTCATCAATATCGCCTCCAAGTGCTTTTTCGGCCCAAATAAGAAGAGAATCATCATTGACACCACCAGTTATATTCATGCAAATTCCTTCGAGTAAGGCATTCAGGACTTCCTCAACAGAATCTGCATGCAGCGGCGGAGCCAGAAAAATATTCTTAATTAGGGGATTCAAAAATGAAGATTATCTACCTTGCTAGAAACTTCCTTCATAAAGGGAATTCAACAGTTTGTATACATAGAAAAGAAATTTATTTTTACCCTACATACTTGCACATAGTAACTTCTAGATGAAGGGAATTCAACTGAACTATCTCCTTACCTTCAGTTCCGCCACTATCTGCAGGAAGGTTCAAAATTTTCTCGAAACCAATCCATAAATCCGCCATCATTTTATGCTTCACAACTAAGTCAAGTGATTTGCCCAGGCAGAGGGTGGTAACAAGGGCTACATTAGCGCATGCTGGGAGCTTATGAACTATGGTTTGATGGGTTCTTTTCATCTCCTTCGATGCATATAGAAGAATAATGAAAATGCCTAAAGATAAGCCATCTTTTAATGAAAATAGCAATATGCAAAGCATAGCCACCAAACCATTAACCTTATTGGTGCCACCTCGCTTCTTCCTCATGTATTTTGTGGCCTCATTCATTATTTCCTCCACTGTGTTCTTCACACCCTTAGGATCTGGATTTCGATCCTTATCACAACACTGTGATTTCCACAAGAAACATCGGAAAACTTGCACGACAAGAATTAGCAAAGACAGACTCAACCATAGTTTCTCCAAGAATGAGCTCATCTCATCAATTGATCGATGAAGCTTTGACATATCATCATGTTGGGAACTTGCCACCAATTCCATCAACTTGCATCTTTCAGTGTTTTTGCCAACTGCAGTCACGAGAAACTGGCAGTTGCCTTCCACTAAGTTTGTACCAGTAAACAACGAGGGGTGTTGTGAAAAGTGTTCATCGGTTAAACCATCATCGAGCTTGAATGAGTTGCCATGAATGAGAATCCCATCTGCAGGGACCTCATTGCCTTTTTCCAAGAGCAAAATATCACCAACCACCACTTCAGAAACTGGAATTTGTAGCATCTGGTGGTGTCTAAGAACCCGGACTACCTTTTTCTGCTTCGCCATTCTCTTCTTCATCCAAATGGCCTTGAAAAATCTATAGGTAACGCCAAAATTAACAACAATCATTATTGGCAGAAAGATTAATAAAACATCAAATAATCCTTCTTGGAGACCATTCATCTTGATCCCAATAACAAGAGAAAGTGCGGCGCAACAAAGAAGAAGGATAACAGTAGTGTCTTTGAATGCTTCAAGTATCAGTTGATCAAAGCCTTTGGTGATGGAAGAAGGTGATCGGCCTTCTGAGTTTGTGTTGGAACCAAAGGCTTTGCGGCGACGATGAAGATCGTTCGCATCTCCTAATATGCCAGAAACAGTATTTGTTTCCAGTGCGTGAAATAGGTGTTGAATAACAGAACTACTTTGACACAGAAAGCCCTTATTATTAGAGTTGTTCTCGACGATATTTGCTAATTGCTTTACACTAATGGAGAAGTTAGAGACGTTCTCATCATCAATGTGAGTTGAAAGAGAGGAGGAGGGGTCGGAGTTTATCATTTGCAACAATCTGAATTAAACATGGAGTTTTGTCTATTGAAACATCAATTCGTGGTAGATCAGATAGGAAAAATAATGATTTATTTAAAACCGGGGAAGACTTCTGGCTTAGTGAGGAAATGTACTGAGCAAAAATGGAAATGAGACGAAATTAATTAAGACTTTGAGTAGGTACGGGAAGTTATATTTATACTAGACAAACCATAGTTTAGGTGATATATATTGGCACTTTTTTTATTACGAGCACCTTTTTTATATACTATTCCTACTTATAAAGAGTCTAATAATGACATGAGAAAAGGGGAGGGCCAATTGTGGGACTGTATTTGGGAAAAGCACGCTTACCCGGTAAAGAAACTTACAAGAAAAAACATCATCATTCCTAGAAACGCCGACTTTCTCTTAGCTTTCTGTAAAGACACGTTGCTACCAAGACTAGGAATTTATACAAAAATGATTAAAAATTATTTGGAGGAATCAGTAATTCAGCATCTAATTATTCTCCGTATACAATAATAGGACCAAGATTCTAGGGATGAAACAAAAGAATCAGGGCAAACGATCTCCCTTTCAACTGAAAGCAGGGGCGCGCCAGAAAACTCTCAAAATTCGTCCATAAAATACAGATTGAAATCGGTCGGAAAAAAAATTGATCGAATTCGGTCAGAAATTAAATAAATTGGTCGTAAAAATTAAAGAAAATATTACTGATAACGGAAATAGTGATCCCACAACAAATATATAAAAATTCCGACCGATTTCGATCAGAAATTGGTCAATATTTGACCAAGACCTGGTTATACTTGTATATTATCTACAAAAATAATTTTTAATTAAAAATTTTCAAATATACCGACTGATTTCGGTCGGTATATTTAAAATTGTGCTTTCCCGCCCAAAGCAATTGGTTTTTAATATAACAAAAATTATATATATATAATTTACCAACCGAAATAAGTTTTAATTAAATTTTTGCGACCGGAATAAGTTATATGTAACTATATATATATATATATATATATATATATATATATAAAGATGTAGTGCTATATTAAATCACATGATTTGAAAATATAGTATTTTAAAATAAGTTACCGTCCATCAATTAAGCTATATAGAATATTGGATACAATAACTATATCAATTAAACTCGTTAATTTACACTTACATACATATGACTAGCGTTGATAATTTACTCTCAACTGTTTATACTCGTATGATTGATCGGTGACTAAATAAGAAACAAATCTTGGAGTTTAAGTGACTAGATGCTCCAGTATACTGAGTGACTAGATGCTTAAAGATGTGTAAAATCGACACAGTCTTAAATATTTTATTCTTGATCACCTTATTAGTACTTTTCTCGGATACTTCATCGGTGGATCAATTGAAAATTCAATTATATTCGATTAAACTTACTATAATTGAATTAAATTGTATCAATACAACTTAATATAATTGGATACAACTTAATATAATTGGATCTATATCTAATATTAAGTTGTATCCAACTTAATATAAATTATATCCAATATTAAGTTGTATCCAATTATATTAACTTGTATTAACACAATTTAATTCAATATATATATATATATATATATATATATATATATATAGGATGTGTGTGTGTGGGTTAGCTAATATGTGTGTGTGTGTATGTATATAAATATAAAATTAATTAAATATTGAATAATACAATTTAGGATGTTAAATCAATTAATTTTGCGCGCGTGAGTGTATTATATATATAATTTATATTCTTATATATATTTTAAATAATAATAATTTAATTTTTGACCGCTAAAATCAACCAAAATCGATTGGTATAATTATAATTATTTAAAAACGAAAATATTTAGTTAAATTCTGACCTAATTCGGTCGGAAATTTTGAGGTCAAATGGTAAAAACTTATTTTATTATTACCTACCGACTTTTCCGACCGAAGTCGGTCGGTAATAGCCTAATTAATCTACAGACGGGTTTTCTTCCNATATATATATATATATATATATATATATATATATATATATATATATATATATATATATATATATATATATATATATATATATATATATATATATAGGATGTGTGTGTGTGGGTTAGCTAATATGTGTGTGTGTGTATGTATATAAATATAAAATTAATTAAATATTGAATAATACAATTTAGGATGTTAAATCAATTAATTTTGCGCGCGTGAGTGTATTATATATATAATTTATATTCTTATATATATTTTAAATAATAATAATTTAATTTTTGACCGCTAAAATCAACCAAAATCGATTGGTATAATTATAATTATTTAAAAACGAAAATATTTAGTTAAATTCTGACCTAATTCGGTCGGAAATTTTGAGGTCAAATGGTAAAAACTTATTTTATTATTACCTACCGACTTTTCCGACCGAAGTCGGTCGGTAATAGCCTAATTAATCTACAGACGGGTTTTCTTCCCCATTTTCATCTTTTCTCTCTCTCTCTTCCATCTCTCTTTCTCACATCTTTTTACCTAAATCCCACCCAAAATCAAGTCCCCCACCCCCAAAATCGAAACCCCACCTCCCCTAGCCCTACCTCCTCAACCTGCCACTACCACCTGCCGCTGCCGCTTGCCGCCACCACCACCTGCCGCCGCCACCACTGTCACTACCCTCCCGCCGCCACCACTACCATTCTCTTTCAAGGTTAGTGTTCTACCTTATTACTCTTTTAATTTTTAATTTATTGCATGCCTAATATCATTTTATGCAATTTTTTAGGGTTTTTGTCTAATTTCGATTTATGTGTCGAAATTTGACAATTTTTGAACTATATTATAATTAAAGTGAACTACATTGTAACTAAAATTGATTATGCACTAATAGAGGTGTATAAATTATTTAAACTAGTTAATTTGTGGTGTATAAATTATATAAGCTAGGGTTTAGTGCTCTTAATTTATGAAGTTGGATGCTCTTAATTTTGTTTATTGCTTTTAGAAATAATTTATTATTTAGGGTTTAATTTATTATTATATTAGTGCTTATTACTTTTAAAAATTTAGAGTTTATTAATTTAAGGGATAATATTGTTCTATTAGTGTTTATTTCTTTTAGAGGATTAGGCTTAACTAATTATGATAGACTAATTGAGTATGCTAACAAATTATAATTGAATGAGTTAGTCTAATTGAATGGCTTAACTAACTCAATATTCTAATAAGTAATTGTTGTACTTTATAACTAAAGTTTATTATGTAACTTAATTTTATAAATTAATTCAAATTATGATTAATATAACATGTAATTTATTTGTTCTTTATGTGGATAAAATATCGTAGTTGGATGAATAATAGGAATTATCCTAATCGTCAGATTTTTAGGAAGGAATTTATATAAAAGGTTAAGGAATTTATTAGGCATGCAATGTCACTTGAACCGTTTCGGATTGGAGGGATGATTAGGTGTCCTTGCACGAAGTGTAAGTGTTTGCATTTTTTGGGTTTGGAGGATGTTATGACTCATCTTTATAGAAAGGAGTTTATGGATAATTATTTTATGTGGACTAGTCATGGAGAGGTTGATAGTACTGATGGTGTATTTCATGCTGTTGGTGAAAGTAGTAGGTCAGTGGAGAATAACGTTCAACATCCTAGATACCATGAAATGGTTGCGGATGCTTTTGGGATGCACTTCGATTTTGAAACCCATGAAAGTGTTGAACAACCTTCTAATGAACATGCAAAATATTTTTATAAAACAGTTAGAGGCCGCTAGTCGTTCACTAAGGGAAAGGAGTATGTACTCTCAGTTGTCTGAAAGACATATCTTTGGGACCTGCACCTACGGTTACAACGATGTCTAAGTATTGTGTGAATGGTTACAAATTTCACACCGAGGAATGATCCAAGTATAAACAAAGAAATAACAGTGGGGTGTGTGTAAAAGGTGGTGAAGGCAACCAGGATTGGGAAATGTAACGACCCGGTCAGTCGTTAAACAGAATTTGCATTATATTTGTTGTTATTGCCTTGTCATAGGTTGGTTATACTGTTTAGGATGTGTTAGAGTTGGTTAGATCAGGTTCGGAGTGGTTATAGAAGGAGTTAAGACACTTAGCCTCTAAAAGTAGCTTTAGAGTTGAAAAAGTCAACTAAGAGTTGAATTATTGGTAAACGATCTCGAAATATAGATTTTATGACTCGGATAGCTTCGTTAGGTGATTTGGGACTTAGGAGTGTGTGCGGAATATTTTTGTGATGTCCGGTGTAGAATTAGTCTTGAATTGGCGAAAATTAGTTTTTGGCGATTTTCGATCGGTAGTGAAAAATAGGCTATCGAGATCGGAATGGAATTTCGGAAGTTGGAACAGGTTCGTAATAGCATTTTGGATTTGTGTGCAAAATTTCAGGTCAATCGGATGTGTTTTGGTTGGTTTCGGCGTCGTTGGTGGAATTTAGGAATTTCAAAGTTCATAGGCTTGAATTTGATGTGATTTTGGTGTTTTGATGTTGTTTTTGGTGTTTCGAAGGCTCGACTAAGTTCGAATGATGTTATGGGACGTGTTGGTGTATTTTTTGAGATTTCCGAGGGCCTCGGGTGGATTTCGAAAGGTTAACGAATCAATATAGACTAGAAGAAAAGCTGCTGCATTTTTTTCACAGCAGCATGAACAGTAACTCAGATGAACAGTAATTCGGGTGAACAATACTCGGGTGAACAATAAAATGCATGAATAGTACCGCAAAAATTCTGGACAGTATAAAATAAACCCTCCGCGACCAATACCCACTTTTTCACCATTTTGTACGGAAAGAGAGCTTTTGAGGCGATTTTGAAGAGAGGAAATCATTGTTCTTCATTGAGGTAAGGATTTTGGACCCTAATACTCGATTATATGTGATTAAAGATCAAATATCAGTGTTTAATTCATGAAAATCTGTAGAGAAAGATGGAGTTAGGGCTTGAGATTATGAGACCTTTAGGGGTCGAGTTGAGGGGTCAAACGAACTCCGATTTTAGCATTCTTTATGTGTACGGATTCGTGAGATGATGAAGAACATTTTGGTATAAAATTTGTCGAGTTCCGAGATGTGGGTCCGGGGGTCGGGTTTTGGCTAATTTCGGGTTTTGTGCTAAAATTGGTACTTTTCAATTGGAGTTCATTCCCTTAGCATAATTTGATGATAAAAATCCGATCTTGGTAGATTTGGAGCACTCAAAAGTTGATTCGAGAGGCAAGCGGGTTGCAGAGTAGCTTTTCGGGCTAGTTTGAGGTAAGTAATGTCTTTAAATCATGTACTGAGGGTATGAAATCCCGGACTTTACACCCTTTCACGGTTTTGGAGTGACGCACACACTGGATGACGAGTGTGGGGCGTGCATGAATTGGAATTTTGGAAATATGTTTCCTTTTTAGGAAACTATTGAGTTGCGAAACTGCTTTTAAAGCCTATTCTTTATAGTATTGATATGTTTTGATATAATTGGGCTGTAAGCCATGTTTGGGGCCTAGTGCCGATCTGTTTTAACCCCTTGGGGGCTATTTTCCTAATAATTCCTCACTTAGAAATTATGATTTTACACTCAGTCTTTCATGATAAATTATTTTGACACTCAGCGCTTGTTGATATTAATTCTTGAAATGAAATGCTGTTTTGGGTCGAGAACCCTGTTTATTTATGGCCCGAGTGGCATGTTGAAAGTGTCTGACTGAGTGAGGTTGAGGGACAATATTGTGAGGATGTTATGATATGAGAGAGGCCGAGTGCCTGAGAGTGATTGATGCCATGATTTGGCTTGTTTATAGTGCTTGGGCTGTAGGAGCCCCTCCGGAGTCTGTACACACCCCCAGTGAGCGCAGATACCTACTGTTGATATCCAATTTTTACTCAAACTATTTTTAAACTTGCATATATACCTTCAAAATCAGTTTTTATAATAATTGGCATTTTTTCTATAATTTTCCCACATTTAATTGATTTATTTCTAAGTTATCCAGTACTTTTATATCCAATAATTAATCATAAATTGCATTATAAATAGTTTCAAAATATTCCTTGGTTTGATATATCATTTTTGATCCTATTAGGATTTAATTATTTCTCAAATTAGCCAAATTGGCATTATTTGGCTATAATTGCAATAATTTTGCAATTGTAGCCTGATTACCTATTTTATGCCATTTTTACCAAATAATTAGCCATTTGTATTTTAAATACTAATTAATTACTTTAATTTCATCTACTAAGCATCAATTTCATTTTTTATAATTATTAACCATTTTTTATTAATCATTTATCTATTTTTAAATGGGTATTTAACAAATATCCACTTTTAATCCTAATTTTAGCCTAATCTACTTGGACCCCTTAACGCATTCAACCAGCCCAATAGTCTAGCCCAGTCTTCAAATATCACTCGGCCCGATCCCCCTTTTTAATCTTAGCCGTTGATTAATTCAAATCAACGGCCCAGATTGAAACTTATCTTGATTAATCCCTAATGACTACCCCCCTTCTCATTTTCCCCCTCTCATTTCACTTAGCCGTCTATCTGAGTTCTCTCATCTTTCTCTCTATAGACGCTCCACCTACTGACCTCCCTTTTAACCATGGAGGTCTCACCTCCTACTAGCCTTATGGGTTTTCTGGCCACCCATGGCCGTTCGAGTAAGATCTTTACACCTTCCGGTTAAAACCAGTAAGACTTTGAGTTTTCTTCTTTCTCTTTGGGTTTTCTCCGGAAACTCTAACTTTAAAACCCTCCGATCTTTCTAAATCTGTAACAGATCTATAGGTATTTTAAGGTTTTCACATGTTTTCTTAAAAAAATCTCCTGTTTTAAGAACAATTTCTTTATCTTAAAAACTAGAGTTTTTAACCCTTTTCAAAACGCTTTCTCTTCTGATTTTTAGTACTAATATATTATTCTTAGTATTTTTAAACGTTTGTTTAAGTATTCTCCTTTACCCGAGTTATTCTGCTGAAAACCCCAACTTTTAGGGTTTTGAGTTCGTCTTGGGTTCTATGTTTAATTAATCTGTATGTTTCGCATGAACATTCTATGATTCTGTGATTTTACTTTATGTTTGCTTGTAGGATTTCTGGGTTCGATTACTTCTTCCTATATCATGTCTATGCTGTGATTCAGACTGTTTTCTATATGAAACCCTAACTCTTATGTGATACTAGTCTTCTTATGTTTCTGATTTGTGTCTATTACATGCTTATTCCCATAATGTTGTGATAAATCAATGCTATCTTTGCTATTTGTGAAGCCCTGAATTTCTATGATTAAATACTTCATTGATCTTGCATGATATTCTCTACCGATTCTCGAGTATTTTTCCTAATTATGATGGTGATTTCCTGTCTCTCCTTGCCTATAGCATAATTATCCCGCTCATATGTGATATTCTCCTTTGATTGGTACTGACTTCCTATAATTAGGACTTCAATTGAGGGTTCCCTCATTGATTTTCGAAGTGTAAGTTTTTGCGTGCCTTATTTCTATGAATGATTTTTGTTGTCAAATTAGTATACATATTTTCTTTAAGTATAATTCTGAACTTGGCCTTACTTACATATGATATACCTATACTATACCTAGGCTGCTTTCCTTATGTGTTATAATCAACTTTCAAGATTCCTTTCCTTATTTTTAAACCTGCTATTTGCCGTCTAAGTATGACTCCTTAATTAAAGGAAGTCCTTTTACCAATCTGATTCTAATTGATTTTTTTACTCCCATAATTACTACTGAAACTATTATTTTACCTTATTCTTCTGCCTGTTTTAAACTATAAATACCTCTTCTCTCTCCTTAGCATACACGAACAGACAGTTCAAGCTCTCCCTCTCACACACAAACATACTCTGTTCTGAACTTTTCTTTCTCTCTTGTTGTTTGCTTGCTACTCAGTCGGCTAAAATCCAAGACTGAGTAACTCTATTACTCTACTTACTTTACTGTGCCGCTGTTCTATTTGCATTACTGCTCTATTGGTCTATACTGTTCTATACATTGCTGCTCCTCTACTCTGCATTTACTTCATCATCTAACTGGTATGTTCTCAGTTTAATTTTAAGGTTTCCAAAACAACATGCTTCAGTCTGTATTACAGTTCCTTTTATTCCTATTATGTGTTACTTATGGTTTTATTTCTTACCTTGCAACTAGCATGCCTATTTATTAAACTATCTATATGGTTACTCTCTAGTACATCATGTCTATTACTTTCTATATGTCCCATTAAAACTTCTACTCTATCCCCTGACCCCAGTACATGATAAGCATGTAGTTCTGAACATAGTGTGTACTCTAACACCCCTCAACCTGATGCTATTTGGTTCCTTATATGAATCCTTGTAAAGGACTATGCTATGACAGTTTAAGTCTTGTAATAATTTTTTGAGGCCTACTTGTGTGCAAGCCTGTTCCTATGTGCTTCAGACTTGTCCCCAATCCCTCATCTCCCTGCTTGTGGTTGCTGAACTTGTCTTAATCCTGTTTATTGTTCTGTATGTGCTGTTTGAGTATGTTGGTTGTGCTACTGCCTTACCCTTTTAAGCTAATTTTCATTAAACCTCTCTCTTTCTCAAAACTGTTTTAAAACTGTTCTTACTCACTATAAGCACTTCCACTATACTCTTAGACATTAGGTTCTGCCCTTCTTGTGTGAGCATTGCCTTGGGACCCTTGAGCTCCCTCTGAACTTTGACACACAAGAGCTGGCCTTTCCACACTACACTTACTCTATCTTGGCTATGAAATCTGGGTGTGAGCACTGCCCGGGATCCCTTGAGATCCTTAGGGAAATTTGACACTCCTGGATCATGTGAAGGGTTGTGAACCAATGGTATTTGAGAAATTCTGGAGATTTTGGGCCTATCAGTAGGCTCCATATAGTATAACTTCTTCTTTTCTTTATTCAGTTATGTAATTATGCAAATGGCCTGTAATAATTATTGTAAACAATTCTTTGGGGATGGATAGTGAAAAATGAGGGGTAACTATGCATGCTATAACTGTTAAAAGGGTAGAAACCATGCTATTAGGCCTTATTCCCTACTTGCGCAATAGAAACCATGCTTAGGACTCATGTGTGCCAGATCATGCATTAGATATCATGTTTCCTAGGCTTTATGATTACTGTTTCAGCATGTCATCACTCCTTGCCTTCACTTAGAAATCTTGTTAATGGGATCAGTAATAACAACAAAAACTGTTACCATTTGATTCTGTCCATGCATTCTGAAAAAATGTAGTCTAAATCATGCCTTAGAACAAATGTGTTAACAAATATGCAATCATGCTATACACGTAGAGATCCTGTTCTAGGTAAACAACAATTAAAATCTGTCACCTGTGCTATTCCTGAAGTTGCGCATAATGTTGTGATCTTGCATTCATTTAGGAAAAAATCATGTTTAAGTTATCATGCTGCATTAGAAATCATGCCTTAGGGTCATGCTTACTCAAATCACACCTAGTTTAAATATACATGTCTAAAACAGTCCCTGTTCTAATAAGCTAGAAATCGGTCTTTGGTAAACACTTAGAATCACATGCTATTAGGATTGGTAATCTGAAACCCTTTTAACAAAGCTGTACCACTACTGCATATTATTTTACACCTAGGAAAGCCTTAGGAAATCATCTACAAGGAATAAAACTAGATCTGTCTTTGTGATCATTTTTAACTACCAGCATGCTAAAATCAGTAGGCAAGCCTGACTAGGACCCCCTCTCTGAGTTATGACAAATCTGATCCTGCTATTGTCATTTAGATATAATTCTTAGGAACTGAAACTGGACCCTTAATTGTGTTTGAGTCTTGCTGATTACTTGCATTATTTGTGGAGGTATTTGAGCCCCTTTCCTGTTTATGTGTTATCCCCTATCTGCAGTCCTATTTGTTTCTATATGTGTCGCATTAGTATTTTTACCTTTAAACCCGAGGGTCTGCCTAGCACCTCCCTTTAGGATAGGAGTCCTAATTTCCTCCGGGACTAATAGGAAGGACGGGTAACAACATGCAACAGAGTTCGTGACCAGCACACACTTTAATTACCTTCACGGGGTGGGAAAGGGTAGAATATGAATATGATGACCGGTGAGCTAATACCACGTGTAGCCCCTCTTCTAAGAGTGTCATACCGAGTATTGCATTGATGTGATCCATATTATAAACAAACCTAGGAACCCCTTTATTCCCATAAACATGCTTAGATTGTAATTCTTTTCAAAATCTAGCTTTAACTGTTTTTAAACCTATGTATACTTAGACTAAATCCCCTACTATTTGAGCCATATTTGTTTATTTGCTAATTGTACAAAATTCACAAAAGCTGTTTGGCTGGGAACCACACTTGTGGATCCTGAGGGATGCCTAACACCTTCCCCTTAGAATAATTTCAAGCCCTTACTCTGTCTCTGGTTAACAACCTAGTTATAGATAAACCCCTTAGGTGCCCTAACTCACCTCAAACCCGTTAGGTGGCGACTCTCCTCTCTTCATCCTTAAAGGAGTTGTCCAAAAAAATGTCAAAAACCCTGACCGATCCTAAAGGAGAGGAAAAAGGGGGGCGCGACAGCATGGTGACTCTGCTGGGGACTTTCATGATTTTACCATTTTCAAATTGCTTTGTGAATTTGTACCTCTTCCCATTTCCATTATGTGCAATTACTTGTCTATTTCTTTAAGCATTTATTTTTCTTCAAAAGTAACTGACATGTTTTTCTGTTTCCGTCCTTTGTAACCACTTTTAAATTATAAACTACTGTATTTACTGCTTTCATAACGTGCAAATACATGACTACATGTTTTACTGTTTATTTCATAATCATGATTCAACATCATACTCCACTCGTGCCAAACAAAATACTATAGCAGCGCTTGATGAGTGGTTGCGCTCTTCCTATATTATTACCCCTAAATTCAGAAAGGCTTATTTGCGGTAAAACTAGTCGATCAACGGTGCAGTCGACGGTTCCGTGCCTTTCCCCCTTGAGTTGTCCCCTCGAGGATACCAGTCTAAAATCCCATAGAAACCTTACTCCGTTATGTTGTTTCATGCATCATGGTCAAACCTAGCCAGGCTAAAGTGTGGTCCGCACGATAGCTTTTAAGATTGCCTTATCCAAAAGTCCACTGGGTTTCCCTAAACCCAAACGGACATCATCACGCTCTATGCATTTATTTGGAGAACTAAATGCTTTATGCTAATTGTTGATGTTAAATAGTCGAGTCTGGTGGGGGTCAGGGTCTAATCCTGTTTGCCTTGCAGAATTATGAGGCACGAAGTCCCCAGATTTGGAATGGTCTCCAATATCCATCCAAGATTGCTAAGTTGGTGGGAAGATTTGCATTCTAGTGACAAAACTCTCGTCAGAAAATACTTGGGAAATCTACCATCTCTCATAAAAATCTAGCCTAACAACATGATATTAGAGGCTGCTACCCTGTTCTGGGATTGTGAAAGGTCTGTCTTCCGCTTTGGAGACATTGAAATGACACCTTTGCTGGAGGAAATAGGAGGACTGGCTGGCCTAGTGTGGGAAACCCCAGGGTTGCTAATGCCTGAGAAACGCACATGCAAAGGTTTCCTCAAAATGATGTGTCTAAAGAAAAATGCAGAACTTGTATGCTTAAAGGAGTCATACATCCCTTTTGACTATTTGTACGAAAGGTACGACCACAACAAATCATACCGTACCTACCACGACGAGTTTTCCATCACGTCCTTGGGACACATCCATCGTAGAGTATTCGTCTTCATGTTTTGCTTCTTGGGTCGGATCGTGTTTCCAATGAAGAAGGAGAGAATCCATACTAGACTGGCCATGGTAACCAAGACACTAATGGAAGGAATTGGTGGGCACAATGCTGATCATTGCAGACATATATCGAGCTTTGGAAAAGTGTCAACGAGGGGCAAGACACTTCGAAGGCTGCAATCTACTACTTCAGCTTTGGCTCATGGAACATCTCCAAAAGGGAGAATACCGACAAGAAATTCATCGAAGAGTTTGGGATGACCATATCGCTTTCCACCATCCAAAGAGAATGAAATTACATCCACGACATGTTTGCTCAGCTTGAGAATACCAAAGGATGGGTCGAGCTCTTTGATAATCTGACTGAAGAACAGGTTCAGTGGATGTTCGAGTGGTTTCCGACAGAGGATTTCATCGCCCGTTCCAGAGATGCAACATTCCTAATACTAATTGGTATAATAGGAACATACCCTTACGTCCCTATTTGAGTTATGAGGCAAGTGGTTAGGAAGCAAGTCATACCCAGGGTCGACAAGATGAGCCATCTTCGAGCTGACTTCCAAAATGACGATAGTCCTCACAAGTGCCAAGCCCAGCACATGTGGCACTGCAAGATTGTAATGGAGAAGGACACCATCGAGCCAGACAGATATTATGCCGGTTGTCCCCTTTCTATCCTGGTTGATTGGCATAAAATTGGGGTGGTCTGAGCGAGCCAGGGTTCGTTCAGGGCCACAGGATTATAGATGAAAAGGCCGAGGCACAAGTCAAAAACAACCAGCTACGCAAGAGGATCCATGAGTGTGAGGATGAGCACCGCGAAATACATGAGTCTTGCAAGAAACTAATCAAGGAATGGAAGGATATGGCTATCAGCACCAACAAAAGATTAGGGTATTTGGAGCGAGGCATAGTGGAGTTGGAGGAAAAATTTCTCAAAAGGATTGAAGACTGTCAAAAGACTGAAGGGACCGAAGGAGGACATCTAGCCAAGAACATACCTGTTGTTGGGAGTTCGCGAGTTGGGGAAACTGTACGAGGGAAGCAAGAATGCCGAGTCTGGGAAAGGTCCTTCTGGGACCAAGTAGATAGGAATGTCTTTCTTTTACTTTATCAATGTAATAAGGACAATGGCCATTAGTGGNTATGTGTTTAAATGCCGCAATACTTTTCATAATCCTCACTGACTTGGCTACCTTTTGTTTTTGTTTTCCTCTTTCTTTATTTATTTATTCCCCTCCACAAAGGTTAGTTCGTGCACTCTGGGATCATCATCCTATATTACAAGATCCAGGGGCCCTCTACCCTCTCCTCCTCTTAGTCCTCTCAAAGGCAAGAACAAAGGCAAAAAGAATATAGAAGATTCAGGCAACAACAGAAATAAGAATGTGGTTGAACGGGTAGAGGCCACTGATGGCCAGGGTATTCAGATTCAGAATGAAACTGTGTCGCATCTGGAGCGGAAGTTGTCAAAGTTTCAAGAGGAGCTTGATCAAGTTCGGAATCTGTCAAACCTGTCATTCTCCTTCAACGTCCCTGACGTCAACATCCAGAATCCTACACCTCCTCAAAACATCCCAAAACAACAAGATCATCCCGCATCTTATTATCACAATACCCCACCAAAGAACCAAATTCTTCCAGCGCAATGCAAACCCTGCCACACTCCAAATAACACTCCCCCGCTTATCCCAGAAGCTCAGAACTCCACAAATGACCATTTCCACACTCATGCACCAGGCCACCATAACAATCCCATACGTGGAGACCATGCCACACTCCACTCCCCCTATCACATACACACCTGAGTCTGACGAAAAGGACCTGCTTATCAAGAACTTGGCCGAGGAACTTAGGAAGCTGACCAGCCCGGTTCAAGGAGTCTAGGGAATCAAGGGAGTCGACGGGTTGAACTATGAAGACCTCTGCATACATCCCGATAACTGTCCGAGGGATACAAACCTCCTAAGTTTGAAATATTTGATGGTACAGGTGATCCAAGGGTCCATCTAAGAACTTATTATGACAAGCTGGTTGGAGTATGGAAGGATGAAAAGATCCGCAGAAGCTGTTCATGAGGAGCTTGAAAGGAGATGCGTTGTCTTGGTACATCATCCAAGATCCCAAGAAATGGTCGAATTGGGTGAGCATGGCATCTGACTTTATGGACAGATTCAGGTTCAACACAGAGAACGCACCAGACGTGTTCTATATTCAGAATTTGAAGAAGAAGCCCACAGAGACATTTCACGAGTACGCTACTCGCTGGAGGTCTAAAGATGCCAAGGTCAGGCCCGCCTTAGAAGAGGAACAAATGAACAAGTTCTTTGTCCGGGCTCAGGACCTAGAGTACTATGAACGATTGACGATGATCAAGAACCACACATTCTCTGATATTATCAAGATGGGGGAGAGAATCGAAGAGGGTATTAAAAGTGGTATGGTCACGAATTTTGAAGCCTTGCAAGCTACAAATAAGGCTTTGCAGTCTGGTGGTGTGTCTAAGAAGAGAGATGCTGGAGCCATGATGGTTGCACAAAGAATCAAATCCCCGCTCAAATACCAAACTTACCCAACACCTCCACTCACATATCAAGCAACCCCAAATTACCAAGCACCCTCACCCTCATACCAAGCTCCACCACCCACTTATCAATCACCTCCACCACCAACTTATCAATCACCTCCACCGCCGACATATCAACCTGCTTCACCCAGATACTCCCAACCCGCTCCTGTTTACCACACTTACAATTCTCAACCATCCCATTTCCAATCACCCCCTGCACGCCAAAACTTCCCTAGACCTCGTCCTAGTTTTGATCGCAGACCTCCAAAACAGTATACTACCATCGCTGAACCCATCGACCAGCTGTATGAGAAGCTCAAAGCTGCTGCTTATGTCACCCCCATCCCTGCTGCAACCCCTGAGAATCCTTCTCAATGGGTCAACCCAAACAAGTCCTGTGCATACCACTGCGACATGAAGGGACACACCATCGATGAATGCCGCTTTTTGAAGGACAAAATATAGTCCTTGATTGACAACAAGGTCATCGTGGCAAAGGAATCCGCTCCAAATGTCCGCAACAATCCTCTTCCGGACCATAAGGGTGGAGGCATCCACTTGATTGAAATAGAAGACGACTGGGTCCCCGAGGGGTCAATCGGGTTGATCGTGGAAGGATATGACCCAAAGAAGTCAGCGGTTACTCTCAACCCAATCATAGTCCAGATTCAGCCATCTGCGGATGCTGAGGTAGATATGTCCGTACCTCTCGAGTATGAAGCGGCGCCACCCGCAAAGACACTGATACCAATTGAAGATGAGTTCATGTCTCTAGCAAAAGCACCTGCACCATTTGAGGTTGCCACCTTACCACCCCAGGCACATGTTCCATTTGAAGTGAGGGTAGCTGCGCCAATCACGGTGGCGATATCGACCACGTAACCTTTCTATACAAATGCTGTACCATGGGACTATACATCCGAGGCGTGAAGGAAAGGCAAAGTCAAGACTAAAGAAGCTGTTGCAGCGCAGGGTATGACAAGAACTGGTAGAGTCTATACCCCTGAACATCTGGCTGAATCCAACAGGGAGGCTTCCAATCGGCCTCCCATTATCGAGACAGGTCCGGACAACCTTTGGAGGAAAGTACAGGCCAAGGAGTATTCGGTCATCGACCAGCTGAACAAGATGCCAACGCAAATATCCATCCTCTCTTTGCTGCAGAATTTCGAGACGCACATGAATGCTTTATTGAAGGTGTTGAACGAAGCCTATGTGCCAAACAACATCACTAGCGGGGAAATGGCCATTACGGTAGGCCAAGTGCTAGAAAGCCACAAGACCACTTTCCATGAGGACGAGCTTCCACCTGAAGGGCTGGGTCACAACAAAGCACTGCACATCACTGTGCAATGCAAAAATTATTTCATCACCAGAATCCTGATCGATGGGGGATCCAGCCTTAACATCTGTCCGTTGATAACACTCAAGAAATTGGGTAAAGGGCTGCATGAGATAAAGGATGGAGCAATCAATGTGAAGGCTTTCGATGGATCTCAAAGGTCCACCATTGGCGAGATAAGCCTATGCTTGCAAATGGGACCAACCTGGTTCGAGATTGACTTCCAAGTGATAGATGTGCCAGCGTCCTACAACCTGTTACTAGGGCGACCCTGAATCCATGCTGTTGGGGCCGTAGCATCAACATTACATCAGGCTGTGAAGTTCGAGTGGAACCAACAAGAGGTGATTATTCATGGCGATGGTAGCAACCCCATTTACAGTCGCTAGACTATTCCGGTGATTGAAGGAAGAAGAAAGCTGGGTGGAGAAACTTACCACCACATTGAACGGGTCAGCACTATCGACAAAGACAAATGGTGGGATAGCAAGATCGCAAGTATGATGAATTAGCGAGGGTACGAGCCAGGTAAAGGGCTCGGCAAGAACCTTCAGGGGATCTCCAAACCTATCAAACTCAAGAAGCACGACACCACTTTCGGTTTGGGATACGAATACACTTGGGAAGAATTCAAAAACTGGTCGCCACTATGGCGTGCTCCTTATTACCCTTTGGAGCAACCAATACTGCATCTGGAGTAGAACTTCTAACAGGTCGATGTTATTTATGGATCAGACGAAGAAGAAGCACTTGCAACAATGAGGAACTTGTTTTTGGAGGACAGTGATATGGACTGCTGTGTTATTCTCGAGGAGGAGGAGGAAGAAGGCCCTTCCATACAGGCTGTGAGCAGAGGGACGTACCTCAAGAATTGGACTGTCAGGACAACCAAAGCCCGACGAGCCTCGGGGTAGCAAGGCTAAAACAAGCGCTATTCATTGTTTTTCTTTACAAAATGATTTCCTTTTTTGCATTTTAATTCCTTCAATAAGATCTTCAATGTTCAAAACAATCACTCAATTTATCAAAACATTTTTAAATTTTTCTTATGAATCAATATTTATTGCTATCTGATGCGTGGCTAGAATCCATAGTATTAAGCATCATGTACCTTACATTTTATGTGCTTTTGTGATAAAAATACACGTTATATGTGCATAATGGAGTCTGTTTCATGTGTAGGTGAATTGGAGATGGAAACCGAGCTAAAGGGGTGTATAAACGTCAAAAATACGCTCAAGAGTCGAAAATGAGTGACCCGGGCCATAGCCGGGCGTTTTAGCCCAAAAGCCTGACATAACCCGGCGTTAACCGAGCGATTCAGCCCAAACGTCAGCCATACCTAGGCGTTAGTGGGGCGTTATAGCCCAAACGCCTGGCCTACCCAGGCTTTAGCTGGGCGTTTGGGGCTTAACGCCTGGGGTCCCTGGTCCGGTAAATTCCGAGTTTGAAGGTTTTAAGTGTTTCCCGGTTGGAATAGAAGTCTCCTACAGGTTTAGGGTTTATCCCAAACATATAAATAGACCCAAAAACACAACTTTGAAGGGAGGATGCCATTTTTGGAGAGAATATACACACGAGATCATTGAGGAAGCAAAGGATTATCAGTTTTCTTCATCTTATTCTAGTATTTTCCATTTATGCAAGACTTATGCAATTGTTTAATTCTAGTATGAGTGGCTAAACACCCATTGTTCTGGGGTTGTGGTTTAGCCATGAATGTTGTTATTCGACATTAAATTAACCTTGATTATAGTTCCCTCAATATATGGTTGTTTCTTCAATTCTGCGTTTAATTGCTTAATTGTTTGGCCAGCAATTAGGTTCTATATACTATCTATGTTATGCTTGGGAAAGCCGTATATAGATTAGAGAAGAATTGAAGAGAGCGCGATCTTAACCCTTCAGGGGAGCGGATTTGTGGTTAGGATAGGAATATACCTAGTCACCGTGCTTAATTAAACATCGTAATCTTAGTGCGTTCTAATAGATTAATTTCATAGGAATATAGGCGTTAATCTATTGAGAATAGGCGAGTAGTACTTCGGGAGAAGGCTATGAGAGCAATTATCGATTAATTAGCAACCATGAGTGAATTATATGAAAGGGAGAGTTAATTAGAATGCAATACGAGTGGTGAATTGATCACAACCCTGAAATATTTGTCTCTATTGAATACACAATAATACTCTCGTTACTTGATAATTAGTTCATATAATTGTAGAATAAATTAGTTATATTCCAGGATTTTGTTTTGGCTCGATTAAATATCAATTAGAGTGATTCAATAAGTAGTTTACGCAAGTCCCTGTGGGTTCGACATTCGATTTAACATTATATTACTTGCTACGACCACATATACTTGCGTGTGCGATTTGGACCGACACTATCATTTTTCTCTCATTACTTTACCTATACAACATTACTATTACCTGTCTTGATGAACTGATGACTGTGACATGCAACGAGACAACGCAACAAACGGACGTGGATTCAGAAGAAGATGACATACCTAACGAGATTGTCAAAGAAGTTGAGAATTTTGAGAACAGACCTAAGTCCAACCTGTGGGAGATTCAGAAAACATCAAGGAAACACGAATCAGCATTCATTTGTCACCGTAAAAAAAGAAAGAATACGCAGAATTTCTAAAGGAGTATGAGGACATATTCGCCTAGTCGTACGACGACATGACTGGTCTAAGTACGTCTATTGTGGCTCACAAATTTCCAACCAATCCAATGTGTCCACCGGTAAAACAAAAGCTCAGGAAGTTCAAACCCGACATGAGTTTGAAAATCAAAGAAGAAGTCACCAAGCAGATCAACGCCAAGGTTCTCAGGGTAGTTGAGTACCCGACATGGTTAGCCAACATTGTGCCAGTACCAAAGAAGGATGGGAAGGTCAGAGTCTGTGTCGACTACCGAGATCTCAACCGGGCTAGTCCGAAAGATGACTTCCCTTTGCCAAATATACATATCCTGATTGACAATTGCGCCAAGCATGAACTACAATCATTCGTGGATTGCCTCGCTGGTTATCATCAGATTCTGATGGATGAGGAAGATGCTGAGTAAACGACTTTCATTACGCCGTGGGGAGTGTACTGTTACAAGATGATGCCATTCGGCCTGAAGAATGCAGGGGCCACCTACATGAGGCCTATGACCACCATCTTCCACGACATGATTCACAAGGAGATCGAGGTATACGTGGATGATGTTATTATCAAGTCTAGGAAAACCACTGACCACATAGAATTTTTGAGGAAGTTCTTCAAAAGGTTGCGGAAATACAATTTGAAGCTGAACCCTGCGAAGTGTGCATTCGGGGTTCTTGCTGGAAAGTTGCTCGGGTTCATTGTCAGCTGCCGAGGGATAGAATTGGATCTGTCAAATTTCAAAGCCATTCAAGAACTACCACCGTCAAGGAACAAGAAAGAAGTGATGGGTTTCTTGGGGAGACTTAGTTACATCAGCCGATTCATAGCACAATCTACAATTATCTGTGAGCCGATCTTCAAGATGCTGAAGAAGGACGCCACAACTAAGTGGACCGATGATTGTCAAAAGGCTTTCAAAAAAATCAAGGCATACCAGCTAATTCCATCACAACATAGTCAAAACATGGAACGATTTGGCGAGAAAATTTCTGGCAAGGTTCTTCTCTTCAGGAAAGACCGCAAAGATCAGGAGTGAGATAGTCTCCTTTAGACAGAAAACAGGTGAATCGTTATATTCAACATGGGAAAGATTCAAGGGGCTACTCAGAGACTGTCCTCATCACAATAAGACAAACGAGGTGTTAGTTCACACTTTCATTGAGGGGTTCCATCTGCAAACAAAAATTGTGGTAGATGCAGCAGCCGGAGGTCAGGTGTTGGAGAAGAATTACGATGAAATATTTGCATTACTGAATAAATTCTCCAAAAGCAATCCAGACTGGCAAGGTGAGATAGGGAGAAATGTGGTTCAAAAGTCACCAGGGGTTCTTGAACTAGATGTGGTGTCAGCACTGTCAGCCAGATTTCCACATTGACTAACCAAGTCAATCAGATGAACCTGATCATTAACAAGCAACAATCTCAACTAGTGCAACAGGCTCAACCAGCGCAACAGATTCAGGTATTTTGTGAAGTCTGTGGAGAGGGTCATTCGAGTGATTTATGCCCAGTGAATCTAGAGTCTATCTGCTTTGTGGGCAACGCGAATAGCGGACAAGCAAATCAATATAGAAACACTTATAACCCCAACTGGAGAAACCACCCAAACTTCTCTTGGGGTGGAAATCAGAGCACTCAGCGTAACTACATGCATCCATCACCTCAATGGCAGTACAAATCACCTCAGGCTGAACCATCAGCAAGCCTTGAGGAGATTATGAAGAGAATGATAAATGACCAACTTGCTTTCAATCAGA
>ML374462.1:0-42188 GCA_005239525.1 Nicotiana knightiana | reverse complement strand
GGTATTCTCCGGTTGGGATGACGAAGGCTTTCATTCCCACTACCCAAACACTATTACCCATTTTGCCAACCCTTTGAGCCGGTCACTCTTCTTTGATTACCCTCTTTGGAACCCGGAAGTGTTATTGAAAAAAAAAAAAACAAGATTTTTGCCTGAACTACGTTCGACTTGATTCTGAAAAGGATACGTAGGCAGCCTCTCCCTGGGGTTCAGTCACACCAAAATAAAAATTTCACATTTTCCCCAAGAGTTTAAGCTGGGGCAAATGCTATGATCAGCAACGTTTGCACATGAAAGGTTCCAAAGCTGTAGCTCAATCCAAATTCTTTTCACCAAAAACCCTGTTCAAGTCCTTCCAATCAATCGGCATAGATGTCCAAAATTGGAAAATACAGTTGTCCGGAGCAGATACAAGCAATGAAAAAAATCAAAATGAGAGAGTCTTATCGGTGAAAACCCACACGGGCACTATAAGGCGAAGATGAGTAGAGAAATTGAAAATGAGAGAGTCTTATCGATGAAAACCCACACGTGCACTGTAAGGCAATGGTGAGTAGAGAAATTGAAAATGAGAGAATCTTATCGGTGAAAACCCACACGGGCACTGTAAGACGATGGTGAGTAGAGAAATTGAAAATGAGAGAATCTTATTGGTGAAAACCTACACGGACACTGTAAGGCGATTGTAATTAAAGAAATTGAAAATGAGAGAGTCTTGTTAGTGAAAACTCGCAAAGAGCACTACAAGGCGACAGTGAGAAGAGAAATGAGAGAGGTTAGTTGGTGAAAACTCGCAAAGGGTTCCACTAATCGAAAAGGATAATGGATCACTGATACAGACACGGTCCGGGGCAAGGTTTCTAGATCTCGAGGTGATAATTGCGATGAATTTCTTAAAGTAGGAAGGTTTACATGGATCAAGCATCCAGTCCAAAGAGCATGTCATGTTCATTGAAGTCCGCATGCACTCCAGATAAGCCTTTCTCTCCTTTTCCCAAAAGGGACACCTTTTTTTTAAATTCGTTGTCCATTCTGTCGTTGATTTTTCTTTAGAATCCCTTTCGGTCTAACTCTGTCCTGAAACTAAGGCAAAGAAAAGATGGCAAGACTGATTTACAGGGCTCTCATTTGGTACTGGCTAATGTGCAGAAGACGCCTAGCTTTGCCAAGGGCATCGAGTCGATCCCAACTGGCCGGAGTGGGCGATGCTTCAAACTCAAAGCCGTGAAAGGAGGAAATCGAATTGAAGTGCCTATATAGGCAATTGAAGTTGAAAGGTTGAGCCCCGTGTGGCTAACCATCTTGGCAAGGTTTGAGAAGCCGAAATATTCCAAATGACCTAAAGTTACAGTTGGAAGAGAAGTCAGAAATGAAAAGCCAATAAAGGTGAAATAAATTTGGAAAGGTTAAGTCCCACACGACTAACCATCACAGCGAATTTGAGGGGCCAAAACTCCTCCCCAATACTCTGAAAATCCAAAAGAAAAAGCAAGTGAAAATCCTACGAAGGCAAAATAAAATGTCAAGTCCCACATGACCGATCGCCGCGGAAAAATCTGGAAAGACAAGGCCCTGGGATTAGAGAGGAAACCCAATCCCCAGCAAGCGAACGAGCAAGCAGTTGGTTGAGATATTCGTCAAAAGAACTGAGATCAAGCGGATGAAAATCAAGGCTGCAAAACCGACCACCGTTTCAAACTAACAAATTGTTCTTTGCTTGAAATAGGAAACAGGTGCAAAAGCAACCGTGCAAAAGGTAGATGCAATAAAAAGGAATCGCGCAAGAGCTAAAAGGAACTCTGCAGCATTGACTCCAAAGAAAGGGAAGTTTCCTCCAAAGATCTTTTCCCGCATATAAAATAAAAAATAAAAAAAAAAGAAGAAGAAGAAGAAGAAATGAAGTTGAATGTGGTGCGACCCTAAAAGTAGCATAGAATCTTCAACCCTTGGCCGAACATTTTCCCACCAAGGATATCCCAGTCTTCAGTTGATACCAACATAGGGTCTCGCACCCAAGCAGACACTGGCATAACCCAGTGATCCTTCTGACAACAGCATAACATGTTGATCACTTCAGACACTGGCATAACCCAGTGATCTCTTCTTCAGGCAACAGCATAACCTGTTGACCTCCCGGACACCGGCATAACCCGGTGATCCTCCTGACAACAACATAACCTGTTGATCACTTCCAGACGCTGGCATAACCCATTGATCTCTTTTTCAAGCTACATCATAACCTGTTGACCTCCCCAGACACCGCCATAACCTGGTGATCTTTTCGTTTCAGGCAAAAGCATAACGTGTTGATCATCTTCCAGACGCTGGCATAACCCAGTGATCTCTTTCTCAGGCGACATCATAACCTGTTGACCTTTACAGACACCGCATAACTTGGTGATCTCTTTTCTTGACAACGGCATAACCCGTTGATCCTCCCCCAGGTACCGGCATAACCTGGTGATCTTTTTCTTGACGACAGCATAACCTACCGATCTTGTCCCACATGGGGTCTCCAACCCCTAGTTGATTTTACCTTTAGGCATAAAGGTATCCCCAATAAATCCGGGCACACCCTTCCCGGCTTTTCATTGCTTTCAATAATAAAATAGCATAGATTTTATTACAATAACTCACAGAATTTTCCTAGTGAATACTGGGGCAGAAACTTTTTGTTCGTTTGCTTTGATTTTGCGCAGGTCACAATAAATTCGAGACGACCAAAAGAAGAAGTTTCAATCCAAAATAACAGAACGAAAGATGAAAGAGAAGATTGGATCCGAAAGTGCGTGATACGGAGAAGATATGGACTATTCAGGACGAGATTGAAGTCATCCGTTCGGTATATCCTGCCTTGGTCCGAAAAGCGAAGAGACGAAGCCAACACCTGCGGCTAATAAACATTTAAGATCCAGGACAGAGCTAGCAGAAGATCAAGACTCAAAGAACAGGTCCTAGATAGGAATCTTGTAACTAGTAACTGATAGGTCTCTAGCTTAGTCTGTTATCTTGTTTACTTTGGGTGTAACAAGGAGATCCGCAGCAGTAACAGGAGCAACCACAGTGAAACCCCAGTTACTCGGTAGTCCCAGCTACCAAATCTTCCAGAACTACACTGACCTGATTCCTTTATAGCCAAGGATATGTAGGCAACCTTTGAAGCAGGGTTCGGTCAAGCTTTTCCAAAATGCTTCACAATGGAACATATGAATGGGTAAGAGTCTTTTATTGCTGCTCACTTTGTCTTCGCCCGAAAAAAATTCATGTTTCCGGGCAAAGAGGGGCAGTTGTGAGCATGTGATTTTACTTATCATATAATCCTATAAAAATCTCAATAAAATAATTGGTTTTAAGGATTTTTGTTAAATTTTAAATACTGTTTATGAATTTATTTTGCTACATTACGCGGCCGGGATTCGTCTTCTAAACATGTAAATAATTTAATTAGGTGCATAACTCTTAATTATTATTTAAATAATAGCAAATATAAGTTACCTGATATAAAATAGGTTAATGTTTAATTTTTGGTTTAATTACTTTTTCCTTTAACAAAATTATGAAATTGAACTAGGAGTAAATAAAATGGTATGATTTTTAATTAGTTAAACAAATACTAGGGTTAGAACTAATTATTACATGTTTAGTCTTAATTTAGGATAATCTAATTGGTAGGATGAATTAAATAGACCTGGGCCAAAATTTCCCAGGCCCAAGCCATCTTCGCTCAACCCAGCCCAATCCTTACACCCGGCCTGCCCCAGCCCCTTATCCCAAAACTACCTCGTTTAGATTATGATAAATCCCAGCCGTTGATCTCTTTTGATCTAACGGCTGGGAACTCCCTAATTTCCCAGCATATAAATGTCCGAAGCTTCCCCCCAACCCCCAGTTCACTTCGAAGCCCTACACCCTCTTTCCACCCCGTCTTTCACCTCTCTAGAGACCAGCCGATCTCCGCCTTGCTCCGCCGGCCGGAAATCGCCTACTGGCGGCGGAGCTCAACCAAATAGCACCAAAACTTCACCAGAAAATCCACTCTTTCCCCTTAACCCGATCCCACTATCAATTTCCCCAAATAACCACCCAGTTAAGAGTATGTTCGGATCTAGGAAACGGTCGAAACCCTAGAACATGTAGAAGATGATCCCTAGCGACTCTGTGACTCAAACTTACATAAGTCGATGGTTCTCGATGAGAGCCGTCGATTCATGTGAGTAAGGGTCACTTTTGGAGGTCGCCGTAGTCCGGCCAAACTCCGGCTAGTCATCGTAGTTTTTCCAAACCCGTCAAACTGGTATCCTTCACTTCTTTTCTGTTATGTCTTAATCAATAGCATGACTAGGCCGTAATTTACTCACTGCTTTCCTTTATCACATCACTATTTGTCCTGAATTGATTAATAAGTTAATACCTAATGATACTAGTTAAGTGTAAGGCTAACTAGAGTTAACTAACCAAAGTCCAAATAATAACCCAAGTGAGTTTAACCCTGATTACCCAATGGTAAATTCAGGGACTCCAAGGGGGTGTATTAGGTAATGTAGTTGCGAAATCAGAATTTTAAGGATAGAAAGGCCTTTTGATAAGAAAGAATGTTCAAGAATAGGGGCAGCTATCCCAAAGATGTGGTTGACAGCTGCCCTATGTACTATGAGGACCATTTTTCAGCCTTTTGGATAAGGGATATGCCAAAAGCATATCCCATATGTGGACTCCGTATAAATAGACTTTCTCTTGACATATCAAGGATCTTCTCTTCTGAACCTGAGACCCTATTGAAAATCTGGACACACAAATTTCATGTACACACACACAATAGAAATTCTATACTAACAGAACATTAGATTAGGTATAGAAATAGCTAAANAAAATCAAGTTAAGGAATTGATAGGACTAAAAGTCCCAAGTACAAAAATGACAAGTCCAGAGGTGAATTGATCCTTGTATGATCATATTCACCCTGAGAAAGTGCATAAAGTATTCTGCCAGACAGGGTGGTTTAAACACACGCAATATCAGAATTAAAACTGGCCTCTTCATGGTCAGTTTGGTTTTGGTGATTGCATAACACCTAAACTGTATTAGGGTGTTCTACAGATTACAAAGAGAAGACTCGAACGTAAGACCTCAAGGGAGTTTCGAGTCAACACATTAGTTAGAGTTTTATTTCTAGTTTCTTTCGTTCTGAAAAGAGGTGCAGCGACAGTCAAATTGTAATCCCCTCCCCCCTATTTCTTTAGCTTTCATTGTAATATAAGGACTGGACTGTACACATAATTTCTGTTTTTATTCATGTTCCTGAAATTTCGAGTTTATATTTTTGTTGTTTTGTTCTGCCCTGATACTAGACAAAAGAAAAATATGTATAAACAATCCCATTTTGGATTTATTTTTCTTTAAAAAATGGTTACCTCAAATTCAGTGGAGTTTTCACACAAATCAGTAGATTGTTTTTCTGTTCACCTTGTATCTTCTAAATTTGCAAAAATCAATGTATACATGTGCATGAACTCTAAAACTTTAGATACATGAGATTAGTTTGTTAAGAATTGGTAGGGATTACTGGTTCCAAACTTAATAAAACCGCATGGGGCAGAGTCTGTGTTAGAAATCATTAAAATTCTAGAAAGAATAGAGTGATTCCAGCTTGTCCATAAGTATCAGACTTAGCAAATAACATATTTAGATATCTGAATTTCATATATATATATATATATATATATATCTGAACGAACAAAGGATATCCTGATTCCCTCGTTTGCCATCATGGGCTAAAAACAAATTCTTTTCAGAACTAGCAGTCCTATCACACAGAGAACTGATTTAGGATGGCCTGGCGTGATAAAACGGGGCTAGATGAGGCCATAGCCTATAAGATCTTCTTTTAGAACAACGAATATCGTTTAGGAGATCTTCTAGGTGGAATGGATACCTTCAGTTCCAAATTTTGATAGAAAAAATCAAATATTATACCGAAGCTACCTAACCAACATTCGGAAGCGACAAGTCATGTCCCCGTCTTTAACTTCAAAATCATGATAAAAATCACATGTTGTGATTACAGGTGCATTTCATGTGGCGTAATTATAATGTGTTTAAAAACAACAAGTGCACGCCATCGTGACTTGTCCCAAGATAAATCAATAAATATCAAAAATTATTTACATACCCCATAAGCTAATTTAGATAAAAAAATCCCAAAAAACCTAGAGAATAATTGAATATCGCCTCAAATAGGCATATTTAATCGTCATGACCATAGTTATATAATCTACACTCGGGAGCGAAAACGCATGTCCCCGACTCTAACTCAAAACATTAATTAAATAAGCATGATGTAGATCGCGGGTACATTTCATGTGGCGCGGTTTGCAACGTGTCCAAAAATAACAAGTGCACGTCAATCTTGACTTGTATTAAAATAATTCCATAAATATTAAAAAGCGGATAAAAAGTAATAGAGATAAAAGCATAATAGGTTAAAAATATGTAAATAATTAGATAATTAGGCCAAATATTAATAGTTAAGCGACCGTGCTAAAACCACAAAACTCGGGAATGCCTAACACCTTCTCCCGGGTTAACAGAATTCCTTACTCGGATTTCTGGTCGCAGACAAATTAAAACAGAGTCAAATTTCCTCGGTTTGGGATTTCAATAAATAAATGGTGTCCCGGAACACCGTAAAAATTCGAGTGGCGACTCTGAAAGCTAAAAATAAATCCCAAATCTGAATAATGTCACTTTAATTGGAAAAACTCCCTATCTACCCTTCATTAATACGGGGTAGCGAAAAAAGGAGGTGTGACAGCTCTGGCGACTCCGCTGGGGAATCGAACCCAGAATCTCTGGTTCAGGGTTCAAGAATTCAAGCTTGAAATAAACTGTTTTATTTGGCTTTATTTATCTGATTTCTACATGCTTCAACCTAATGTGCTAAATGCTGCTTTTACCGCTTTGATATTATCTGAACTGTATATAAAATGTGCCGAAACCCTCTTCTCTCTGAGTCTTCTAAATCATCTGGGAAGTGTGCACTTCGTGTGACTTCTTTTCTGTTAGAGTCATATCCAAAATTTAGAACGAGGTCCGGATAAGTTGCAAAGCCGGCGAAGCTTCTGTATTCCCGGTACGCTGCCCCAACCTCGGCTCAAGCCCGCTCGGGTAAGCTTGGTCTAGAACAAAACCCCAGATTTAAACCTAGAATAACAAAACCTCATGCCGGATCCCTAGTAGGAACACTTATTTGCATCATGCATTTATTTGTCACAGCTTGTGTCCGTCTAGGACAGGTAGACCCGAAATAAAAGACTACCCTGATGCATCTTATTTGCTACGTATGCATTTATTTGTCACAGCTTGTGTATCAACCGGCTAAACGAAAAAATAATGAGCAGAAAAACCAAGAGTGAGGTAGAATAGAGAATTTTGGAATAGGATTAATGATAAACAGGATTAATGGAAAGTTGAAGAATTAATAACAGAAAGAGAGCCCTCGGCTCAGCACATCATATATCTTAACAGTAAAATTTCAATGCATTACGAGGGGAAAGCTCCCGGATCTCAGTCTGTAGTCCCAATTTAAATATGCTATGCAGTACAGGGGAAAGTTCCCAAATCTCCGTCTGTACAGGGGGAAAGCTCCCGGATCTCCGTCTGATACGGCTTAATTAAATAGTTTAGGAAAAGCAACAGGAAATAATAGAATAAAACTACCTAAACATGGTGCAACTAGTAGCAAATAAGAGGAAATCAAGTAAGGACATGTAGGCATGCTTATTCCTAAGCTTACTACTCAATTAAGATAGGAAATAGTAATATAGTAATGCGAATGAGTGATTTCATGGAAGGAAAAATGGAATTTTAGAAACAAACACCCGTGTACCAACTCGTCACCTCACATAGACAGCGTCCACGTAACAAAATCAGTATAAAAATGCCCAAGGGGAAGTCCCCAACATAGAGTTAGGCAAGGCACTTACCCTGACTGCGCTAATCAACTCAATACCACGCTCTTGCCACGAGTATCCGACTCCGGGTCGCCCAAATCTATTCAATTCGATTGCATAATGTGAATGTCACTTCAAGGAAGCAAAATAGCTAATTATTTTTAAGCTAATACGGGAAATTAGCAAACTCGCCCAAAAAGTCTCCGGGGCCCACATCTCGGAATCAGGTAAAATTTATATTTCCTGAACACCCATTAGCTCATGAACTCACTCGAACAAGAATCAACAAAATCCGACGTCTAAATCTCCCTAAATCCTCAGAATTCTACTTGGGGATGTTTCATCTCAATTTCATGGTTTTTTATCCAATTTCATTGATTAGATTGAGGAAATTTATAGAGATTATTGATATAAGAATTTATTAAGGTTAGAAAACGTTACCTATGATTCTCCTCTTCAAATTCCATTGAAAATCGCCAAATTTTGAGCTCTCAATCAATTTTGGAGTTTTGAATTTCAAACCCTCGGACTTTGGTATAATCAGCCCAGATATTACGCACCTGCGACACTGGGTTTGCACCTGCGGAAACACAATTGCAGGTGCGGAAACTCATTAAACGACCTGGGGTCCCACCTGCGGTGGCTGGGTCGCAGGTGCAGCTCCGCACCTACGGATACTCTTCCGTGCCTTTGATTCCGGCCTGCCCAAGCTACGTCCGCACCTACGTGACTCCCCCTCGCACCTGAGGAAAAACCATCGCAGGTGCGAGACACCAGAACTAGAAATGGTTCAGCTGCTCTTAAGATTCCAAATTCACCTGTTGGGCATCCGAAACAACCCCGAGGCCCCTGGGACCTCAACCAAACCTACCAACTAACCCTAATACCTTGTTGAAACTTGGTCGAGTCTTAAAAACATATCTCATAACGTCAAAATCTTCAATTATGCATAGATTCAAGCCTAAGAATTTATGAAATTTCTAGAATTCACATCTGATGCCGAAACACGTCAAAACTCATCCGAATGACCTCAAATTTTGCATACAGGTCACAATTTGCATTATGGACCTGCTGTCACACTCGTAATTCCATTTCGAGTCTGATATCAAAATTTCATCTATCCGCCGAAATCGCTGAAATTTTATCTTTCGCCAATTCAAGCCTAAATCTTCAACCGACCTCGACAACATATTTTGAACACGCTCCTAACCCATAAATCACCCAACAAAGCTAATGGAGTCACTGAAATTCTATTCCAGATCCGTCTGCACACAGCTCTAGCTACGGCCAGACTTCTAAAGTTAAATTCCACATTTATGGACTATGTGTCAAAAATCACTCCGAATTTCATCACTCAACGCTCCGACAAGTTCCAATAACATAAATAGACATAGGAGAAGCGGTTATTAGGGGATCGGGCGCTAACTCTAAAAATGACCGACCGGGTCGTTACAGTAAAGTGTTGTGCTGGCTATCCATGGCTCTTGTTTGCTATTTATGATTCTACGACAAAAGATTTTGTGGTGAAGAACTATAATCCACTTCACAAGTGCAATGTTTCTACCAAGAACAAACTGTGCAACTCAAAGTACTTAGCAGAAAGATACAAGGATAGAATAGTTTCTGAACCAAATATTAGAATCTTTAAGTTTCAGGAGTTAGTTCAAAAGAAGTTAGACGTGTATATTGGAAGAACTGTTGCAAGGAAAGCCAAGAATATTGTGTTAACAAATATTATGGGAGACCATGTTAAGGAGTTTGGTAGAATTCTGGACTATTGAGCTGCTAAGGACTTATCCAGGCAGCACATGTATTGTGAGACTTAGTGAAGAAACACATGAAGATGGAAGAAAAATGTTTTTAGCATTTTATATCTTCTTTGATGCATTGAATAAGGCCTTCCTTGATGGTTGTAGGAGGTATATTGGGCTTGATGGTTGTTTTTTGAAAGGTTTTTGTAAAGGGAAAATACTTGTGGTTGTTTCTTTAGATGGGAATAATCAGATGTTGTTATTGGCTTGGGTAGTAGTTGAAGTTGAAAGCACATATAATTGGAGATGGTTTGTGAAACTTTTAAAGAATGATCTTGAGCTTGGAGATGGGACAGAGTTGACTGTTATTAGAGATATGCATAAGGTAACTTATATTCTGTTAAATGTGTTGTTCAAATATGTTAATATGTTTATACTTTTAACTGTTTATATTTTAACTATTTATATTTTATATGTTGTAGAGACTTGACAAAGCAATCAGTAAGGTCCTCCCATAGGTAGAACATAAGATGTGTGCCAGGCACAACCTAGAAAATTTGTCAAAATTGGAGAGGAATTGAGAGAAGGAAATGTTTTTGGAGATGTACTAGGTCAACTTATGAATAAGAGTTAAAGAAAAATTCTAATCACTTGTAGAAATTAGGAGATAAAATAGTTGAGGACCTGCTATACTATAACAAAGAGAGGTGGTGTAAGGTTTATTTCAAGTATTTCACCAATTGTGACAATGTTGACAAAAATATGGTCGAAACTTTCAATTTTTAGATATTGGGGCCAAGGCACAAGACAATCAGCACAATGCTTGAAGAGATTAGGGTGAAGATGATGATAAGAATAGCATAAATGAGGAATTTTTGTGATACTTGGATCAGTGACATTTCTCCAAAGGCACTGAAGGTGTTGCAGGAGAACACAACAAAAGCAATGAAATGTGTGGTGCGCTGGAATGGTCAATATGGTTATGAAGTGCAGGAAGGACACACCAGTCAGCATATAGTGAATATGAACATGCTAACCTACACTTGTAGAGCTTGGATGCTGAAGGGTATACCATGTGATCATGCTATAGCTGCTATCCATTTCAAGAAATTAGAGCCAGTTAACTACATTGCACATTGGTACCATATGGAGACTTATATAAAAACATGCAGTCATTTTCTTCAGCATGTTCAAAATATAGAGATGTGGCCACAATCACAAAACCCTTCAGTTATACTATCAGAAGTAATAGTAATGCCTGGCAGGCCCAAGAAAGTGAGAAGGAAGGAACAAACCGAAAACAAAACAGGAAAGCTTTACAAAAAAAGGTACACAGATGACTTGCAACAACTGTCATGCTAAAGGCCATAATAAGAAAGGTTGTCACAAGGCTACACAAGATACTGCAAGATCAACTGGTGGTGCAAAGTCATCAAGTGTTGGTTCTTCATCAACACCTTCAACAAAATGTACCAAAAATAAAAACAAGAAGAGGAAGAGGAATACCAGGGGGTTCAACAAAATAGGTAATTACTCTGAAGTTACTTCTACATACTGCATATTTGTAGGTCTATTTTATGTTTAAATTCTTAATAATTTGCACTTTTTATAGGATATTGCTACTGGTATAGGAAGAAGGACACCCTATAAAAGGACAAGAATGATTGGTGTGTGAATTCTACAAATAGAAAATGGAGCTTCCATCTATAATGTAAGCATATAATGTTAACTGTGACTATGAACTCATTTTGATCAAACATTGATGTAACCTAACTAAGTTTGTTCCTATGAATATAGTCTGGCATGTAAACTGTGGCTACGAACTCTGCATCAGTGACTTGAGATATAGGACAAAAACCAAGAACAAGAGTGAAATGGCTAAAGAAGTTATCACCACAAAGAATCTTCAACATATTCAAGATAAGGAAAAAACGGAGACAAGGTCAAAGGCACCTTAAATAGTACGTTTGATCCAAACAAGTTCATTATCACAACAATCAATTGCCTAGTAAATATTAGAACTTCAGTGTTTTTGTTTGCCTTTTGGCAGTTTTTATATGTAAAGACAATATGAATTTTTGTTTTGATATGTAACTATATTCAGCAATGACTGAATGTTTCTAAGTCTATGGTATTATGTTCAGAAATGAATGTTGATTTATAGGGTTATTACTGGAAACAATATGCAACAATGACTGCAATTTTGTTAAGTCAGTTTCCGTGCTTTTATGTTTAAGTCTGTTTTTCTACAATATGCAGCAATTACTGTAGATTTGTAGGTGTGTTTACTGAAAATGAGATGCAACAATGACTGCAATTTTGTTAGTCAATTTTTCTGTTTAAGTCTGCTACAAAGTTGTTACTTTATTTTCTGCATAAACTAATATGAATCAGTGAGTGCAAAGTTGTTGATTTGTTTTTCTGCATAATTATGGTGCTAAAATGCAGTAGTGACTACAGATTTCTAAGTCAATATAAAACCTGCATTTGTAACAGACATATTGTCGCAATGTGCATTATATTACAACAAAAGTTACATCAATGTTTTACAAAATATACTGCAATTATGTTAGGCAACACTAAAGATACTACTACCACAACAAATCCTAAGTCAACTTCATTGAATGATTAGTCACATATACTAGATGAAACCAATAGCTTGTAGCTATAACACATCCACACAACACCAAAAACCAAAGTACTTTCTCCCTAACCTTGGACTTAACCAAACATATCCTCCACTTCTTCTCCCTCTCTTTCATCTTATCAATCTCCCCCTCCAACTTCTCTAATTGCATCTCTATATTCCTTTCCATTTGTTTTTTCCCTAGGCTTCTCAACGCTTTCATACATATCCAATACACTTTCAAGTTCACCAATTTTCTCCAACTGTTTAGGAATAACAAATTTCGATCTTGGATAATTTTCTGCATCTCTCCAACGCCAAAAATCAGAAGATCTTGGACCCTATAATGATGAAACACAATTAATTAATTAAAGCTCAATCAGTGAAAGCTTCAACTGAGTTACAGAAATTATACTTACCCCATAGTATAGACAACCCTAATATCTTCTACCAGGGTTCCGAGGGGTCCAAGCAGTCATTATTGGCAGCACATAACCATGGTTGCATCGCACTTATTCATTCAACCCGGGACCATCATCTTCCATGCAAAGCCTAGCCAAGTTAGTTGACTTCATTGTCGACTAAACCCTAAAATCAGATAAATCGCTCAAATAAGAAGAAATTTGAAACACTCAATAAGCCCTAAAATCAGATAAACCAAAAGATTATAGAGAATAATAATGCTTTGATTTAGATAAAAGGATTCGAAATTGTAGGTCTTGGCCAAAATTTGTGAGTAATTGAAGGATCGGAGAATTAGGGTTCTTGAAAAAGAGAAGAAGAATTGGATCGGATTTTACCGTAGGGTCTCCTTATAAAATAATCTCTTTTACCATTGGATCTATTTATTTTATAATGATTTTTTTTTTAAATTCATTTTATCCGTTAATTTTATTGAAAAACGCGCTCATAGATCAAAATTTTCCACACGCGGGCGGGGTCTGGGTTCATGGAGGGTGGAAAAAAATTCACTTGCAGTGTGCTTGGGGGGGGGGGGGGGGGGGGGGGGGAGGGGGTGAAAGAACACCCGTTTAGTTAAAGGCTGTGTTTGGTAGGAAGGATTTTAAATTTTTCCATGTTTGGTTGGCTTAAATGTGTTGGAAAACATTTTTCTCATAAATTAATTTTCCTCCATTTGTAGGAAAATGTTATTCCTATAAAAGGAAGGGAAAACATTTTCCAAGACTCTGTTTCAAGCTTCCCCACCTTATTCCCTATTCTCCAACTATAACGACCCGACCGGTCGTTTTGAGCTCTAGCACGTAGTTCAGCAGTTTGAGGTCGTGAGCAGCTTCATTTTAGGTATTATGACTCATAGGCATGGTCGGAATTGAGTTTTAGGAAGTTCAAAGTCAATTTGGAAAGAAAATTCTCATTTCGGGAGCCTTAAGTTGGAAGAATTGACTAAGATTGGATTTTTGAGTAAACGACCTCAGAATCAGAATTCAAAGGTTCCACCAGGTTTGTATGATGTTTTCGGACTTAGGCGTATGTTCGGATCGGGTTTTGGATGACCCGGGAGCATTTCGGCGCAAATTGTGGAAGTTAGCATTTTAGAAGGAATTTCATAAGTCTGGGTTGAAGTGAATTTCCGTGTTATTGATGTCCTTTTGGGATTCCAAAGATGGGAATAGATTCGTATGGTGATTATGGAGTTGGGAGCGTGATCGGAAGTGAATACGAAGGTCCGTAGGTCATTTTGAAGTCATTTGGCTAAAGATAGAAATTTGAAGGTTTTTGAAAAGTTTGACCGAGAGTTTGACTTTTTGATATCGGGGTCGGATTCCAATTCGAAAGATAGAGCGGGTCCATAATGTCGAATATGACTTGTGAGAAAAATTTGGGGTCAATCGGACATGATTTGATAGGTTTCGGCATCGGATGTAGAAGTTTGAAATTTTGAAGTTCATAAAGCTTGAATTGGAGTGTAATTCATGATTTCGATGTTGTTTGATGTGATTTGAGGCTCGAGTGAGTTTGTATCATGTTTTGGGACATGTTGGTATAATTATTTAAGGTCCCAAGGGCCTCGGGTGGATTTCAGAAAGTTAACGGAATGGATTTCGGGCCAAAATAGCTGCTGCAAATCTGCTTTGGATAGCAACTGATGCATCAACAAGCTAACTTTGGAGGCGTATATATAAACAGCTATAAGGAATCTGAAAATTTGCAAATCATAAAAGTTGTAGCCCCTGCATTTTAGTTTCCATAAAGTTAAACCATTCATGGTTTTGACAATTTATAAGAAAGTTACGATCGATTTAAGATGGCTGGTGGAGCAGTTTCGACTAAATTTTCTGATGCATGGAGCCAAATTTAGAAGCTCATATCTCGGAATATAAAAATATTTATATGGTGTACAACATATAAAATTAATGATCTGCGAGTCTAGTTTCTAAATATTCAAACCGTTTGTCATTTGGATATTTATACAAGGAGTTATAGGCGTTTTAACAGAAGGTGCACAACAAGTGAAATTATAATAGGATGTACAACATGCATAGTGCAAGGTACAACTCGATGAAGCCTGGGCAGATTGTTTTAAACACGAGTTTTGGCCCATTTCTTTCATTTGGCTTGGACGATTTTGGAGAGCTCAAGTGTCACGACCCATAATACTAACTCAGGTTGTGATGGCGCCCAACACCGGGGTTAGGCAAGCCCACACTTAAATTACTAAGGATTTCTCCCATGCTTGGTTAAACATCCCAATATGTGCCAGGTTTTTTTTTAAAATTCAAAAATTAATTGAAAAAGATAGCAAGTCGTTTTTACCAAAAGCAGTGAAAAAGAGGAATGAGTACAACCGTTTATACACAGACCCGTAAACCAAAATAACAACCACGTGTGTGCCGGGAACTAGTGTCACAAGTCATACGGGCATACTAACAGAATATACAAAACATAATATACAATACCACTGTCTGAAAGAAATAGATGGGAAATAAGCAAAAGAAAACTCCATGGTCCTGCCGAGGATCGTCAGGAGAAGCAGCTCACTGTGAAGTCGGGTCCAACTAAGATCAGAATCGAGCTCCGGTCTGAAAACCAGATGCACCATCCTCAGAACCTGCACAATTAAGTACAAAAGTTCAGCATGAGTACATAAACAAATATGTACCCAGTGAGTATCTCGCCTAACCTCGACCACGATGTCCATAGTGATGAGCTCCCATTTCCACTCAGGAATGGGCATCTGCTGAATGAGGCCTCTAGGCCTCTGGTGTTGATACTTAACCTATTGGCAATTAAGACACCTAGCCACATACTCCACAATGTACTTCTTCATTTTTACTCCACCAGTAAAGCTCCTTCAAATCACGATACATCTTCGGAGCACCAGGATGAACAAAATACCGAGAACTGTGTGCCTCTTCTAGAATCCTCTCCCTTAGGCCATCAACCTTAGGAAAACATAAGCGGCCCTGAAGTCCCAGAACACCATCCTCGCCAATAATAACCTCCTCGGCCCTGCCCTGAACCACTGTCTCTCGTAGCTCAGCCAAACACGGATCATCATACTGCCGAGCCTTAATCTCCCCCAATAACGAAGACTGAGCAATCACATGTGCAAGAATTTGACGAGGCTCTTAAAGGTCTACTATCACTAGGCGATTAGACAAGGATTGGATGTCCAAGGCTAGAGGTCTCTCCTCTGCTGCAATATAAGCCAAGCTACCCATACTCTCTGGCTTCATGCTCAAAGCATATGCTACCACATTTGCCTTGCCCAGGTGATAAAGAATGGTGATATCATAATCCTTCAACAACTCAAGCCATCTGCACTGCCTCAAATTAAGATCCTTCTGCTTGAACAAGTGCTGCAAGCTACGGTGGTATGTATAAACCTCACAGGACACTCCATACAAGTAGTGCCTCCAAATCTTAAGGGCATGAACAATTGTCGCCAACTCCAAATCGTGCAAATGATAATTCTTCTCATGAACCTTCAGCTGGCCCGAATCATAATCAACAACTCTCCCCTCCTGCATCAATGAACACCCCAAGCTAACGCGTGAAGCGTCACAATATACTGTATACATCCCTGAACTGGGAGGCAATACTAGAACTGGTGCTGAGGTCAATGCTTTTTGAGATTCTGAAAGCTCGCCTCACACTCGTCAAACCATCGAAATAGGGCATTCTTCTGAGTCAATCCAGTCAATGGATCTGCAATAGAATAGAAACCCTCCACAAATCGGCGATAATAGCCTGCTAGGCCCAAAAAGCTCCTGATCTCTATAGCTGAAGTAGGACGCGACCAACTCTAAACTGCCTCGATCTTCTGAGGATCAACCTTGATACCCTCTCCGGATACCACATGCCCCAACAATGCCACATAATCTAACCAGAACTTACATTTGGAGAACTAAGCATATAGATTCTATTCTCGCAAAGTCTGGAGCACAACTCTCAAATGCTGCTTATGCTCCCCCAGACTGCGTGAGTAAATCAAAATGTCATCAATGAAGACACTGAAAAAGGAATTAATATAAGGCTTGAATACCCTATTCATCAAGTCCATGAATACTGCTGGGGAATTACTCAAACCAAAGGACATCACCAGGAACTCATATTTGCCATATCTCATACGGAAAGCTGTCTTTGGAACATCTGAAGCCCGAATCCTCAACTGATTATACCCCGATCTCAAATCAATCTTAGAAAACACACAGGCACCCTGCAACTGGTCAAACAAATCATCGATGCACGGCAAAGGATACTTGGTCTTAATGGTGACCTTGTTCAACTGGCGGTAATCAATACACATCCGGATAGACCCATCCTTCTTCTTTACAAATAGAACTGGAGCACCCCACGGTGATACACTCGGTCTAATGAACCCCTTAGCTAACAACTCCTCAAGCTGCTCCTTCAACTCCTTCTACTCTTTAGGAGCCATACGGTATGGAGGAATAGATATAGGCTGGGTTCGTGAAGCTAAATCAATGCATAATTTAATATCACGATCCGGAGGGACATCCAGAAAATGAGCAAATAAGACCAAAACATAGGAATAAGTGTATCCTGGATCAAATAACACCGATGCCTCTCTACCAAATACTGTAATAATACCTGTGATCACGGCATCTGAGGCCACTGCATCTGATCTGTCCAGGATAGCGTAGAATCTAGTTGGACCACCGAAAGACTGAGCACCGCCAGAATTAACAGGAGCTAGTTAACCTCCCCCTGGCTGGCCTCCACCTCTAGGATGACCCCTGCCGACCTGTCCCCCACCTCTAGGTGGCCTGACGGCTGGTGCTGGACCCATAGGCTGAAAATCCTGATGTACCTCTTTGCCCCGAAACTTGGGAAAATGCTTCTTCATATGACCTGGATCCCCACACTCATAACAACCTCCAGGTATCATAGCATGGTTCCCCGAAGAGGAACCCTGAATGGCCGGGGAGCGATGTGCACTCTCTAGCATAACACTTAAGTAGGGATTAGGAATCTCGGATAACTGGGATAACAACTGGGTGAACTCTGAATGGCTGGAGGGCAGTAGGAACGCTCTGGCATGGCGCTAAAATGTGCCCTCGCTGGAACACCTCGGAGAGGTGGTAGGGGTGCTGAATATGGAGGCCTGCTAGGATGACCTCTACCAAACTGACCTCTGCCCCTAATTGTGGCACCTCTAAAATCCCTAGAGAATCTGGCACTCTTGTCATGCTGACCCTTCTCTCTTCCTCTCAATCGATAGCCCTCAATCCGACGAGCTATCTCGACCACCAGCTGATAGGGAGTCCGCATCTCCACCTCTCGGGCCATGTAGGCACTAATACCGGAGTGCATCCCTGCTACAAATCTTCGCACACTCTCAACATCAGTAGGAAATATCATAAGTGTGTGGCAAAACAACTCTGAGAATCTAGCCTCATAATCTGTCACTGACATCTGTCCCTGCTCCAACTGCTCAAATTGATATCGCAGCTCTTCCTCTCTCAGAGGGTGGGATATACCTGTATAGAAACATCTGAGTGAACTGCTCCCAGGTGATAGGAGGAGAATCTGTTGGCCTGCTGAGAATATAGGACTGCCACCATCTACGAGCTCATCCCTCTAGCTGGAAGATAGTGAAGTCTACTCCACCGGACTCTAGTATCCTCATGTTGTGTAGTCTGTCCCTACACCTATCAATAAAGTCCTGGGCATCCTCGCCCTGTTCACCCCCGAAGACTGGAGGATGCAACCGACTCTATCTATCCAATAACTTTTGCGGATCGCCGTCCGCAGCTGGCCTAGGCTCAAGTGCTGTTGCTACAGGCTGGGCCCCACCCACGGGCAGTGTACCCGGGGTATGATGGAGTGCTGCTATCTGGCCTGCCGCCTGTGCACTAGGGATCTAGGCTCCCCCTCCTGCCTGAGATGTAGCAGGATCCGCTGGAAATAAACCAGACTGGGATATAGTGTTCATGAACCGTATCATACGGCTCATGATCTCCTGGAATCCTGGTGCTGTCATAAACTCCACTGGAGCAGGACTTGCTGGGGGCACGTCACCCTGCTCCTTTAAAGTAGGGTCCTCTGGTGGTTGTAATGGTGGAATAGCTCGGGGACGCCCTCATCCCTTACCTCAGGTCGGTGCCTTCCCCCGGCCTTTACAACGGCCTCGAACAACGGGGGTAGCGGCCCCTCCCGGGTCTGGAACATCAGATGCACGCGTCCTCACCATCTGTGAGAGAATAGAAGAATAAAATTTAGTAAACCATTGACTGCATGATAGAATAAAAATAAGAAGAGGTTTTCCTAACACCCTATAGCCTCCCGAAGATAAGTACACACGTCTCCATACCGATCCGCAAGCTCTATTAGGTTTACCCGTGACTTGTGAGACCTACGTGAACCTAGTGCTCTATACCATGTTGTCATGAGCCAAACTACTAACTCAGGTCATGATGGCGCCCAACACCGTGATTAGGCAAGCCCACACTTAATTTACTAAGGATTTCTCCCATGCTTGGTTAAACATCCCAATACATGCCAAGTTTTTTTTTTTAAATTCAAACATTAATTGAAAAAGATAGCAAGCCATTTTTACCAAAAGCATTCAAAAAGAGGAATGAGCCAACATATATATATAGACAGACCCGTAAACCAAAATAACAACTATGTGTTTGCCATTAACTAGTGTCACAAGTCATACGGGCATACTAACAGAATATACAAAACATAATATACAATCCCACTGTCTGAAAGAAATAGACGGGAAATAAGCAAAAGAAAACTCCATGGTGCTGCCGAGGATCGTCAGGAAAAGCAGCTCCCCATCAAGTCGGGTCCAACTAAGATCAGAATCGAGCTCCGGTCTGATAACCAGATGCACCAGCCTCAAAACCTGTACAATTAAGTACAGAAGTGCAGCATGAGTACATAAACAATTATGTACCGAGTGATTATCCCGCCTAACCTCGAAGAGGTAGTGGCGAGAGGTCGACTTGACACTCACTAAGGTCCAGCAAAATGATTACCAAGATATAATATCAGTAACGGACATACAAGGATGCTAAAAGCAGTAAACATTTAAAATAACAGTAATTCAAATAAATACGAGAAGTAAACTTACAATATCTACCTCATTATTCTTTTCTTTACTTTAAAAATTTATCTGAAAACTCAAAATCCATAACAGAATTCTTAACAATTTAACATGCGCATACACGATAAGTACAACCGGCCTAACCCATAATAATGATCATATATGTGCACTGCCGAGGGTCGAATGGCCCGAACCATAATATATATATATATATATATATATATTAATATATATATCTATTAATCTCACCGTAGCGTACGGCCCGCTCCCATGACAGTGGGGGAAATAACACTTTGCTCGCGGAATGTGTGAAGCGGTCACATGCACACACAATCCACACATTTATTATTTATCAATTACTATTCGCGAAAAAATCCTTTAAATTACTTAAATTCCATGATCTCAGGAAAACAAGCCGCATGTAACATTAATTCACTAAGCATATAATTCATTTCAAGGATAACATAAAACATGGTGTAAGCCCAACTACTCAGACATAACAATAATAGCCACTACGTACGGACTCTCATCACTTCGTACGTACGTAGCCCCCACAGTTATCACGTATAACATTTAAATCACCTAGGGGGACATTTCCCCCTTACAAGGTTAGAAAGGAGACTCCCCTCGTGAAGAATCTACTCCCCGGACCAAGAACGCGCGCGAAACTCCGAACTCTACACCCGAGGACTCGGAACTAGCCAAATCTTATACAAATACATTAATTTATGCTCAAAGTATGGAAATTCTCCTACTCCTTTAGGAGCCTGCATGCTCGGATTTCAAAAATTCTCGAAGGAAACACTCACCCATAGCCTAAGGATCATTAATATAAGATTTTTACTTGATTTCATGGCTAATTCACGGGTAAATTATCAAATTATCGAAAGCCTTAGGTAACTACCCAATTCTTGATTTTTCACTAATTAGGTGATTAAACTCAACTAGGAATACATGCGTTAACAAGTCTTGAGATGAAATTTACTTACCTTCTAGGGGTTGGATCGTGGAGCCTTCTTCCCAAGCTTTCAAAGTCTTTAATGGATGAAAGAGTGAAGAAAACAATGAGGCATCCTGTATTTAAGAAACACACTGTCTCACAGTGTTTATGCACCTGCTGTCTCGCACCTGTGAGCAAAGGCTAGCACCTGCGGAAATGAACGAGGGAGCCTGGGCCCGCACCTGCGGAGTGGAGACCGCACCTGCGGCTTGGCTCCTGCGAGAAATGGCCTGCCCGCTAGGGGCTGCACCTGCGAGCCTGGGACCGCAGGAGCAGTCCCGCACCTGCGGCTGGACAACCGCACCTGCGGTCAACACCAGACCAGGTGCACCAGTAGCTATTTCAGCTGGTTTTTGGCCTCGTGTCGTGTCCGGGAGGCACTTGAGCCCTCCCGAGCCCCCGTCCAAATATACCAACAAGTACCAAATCATAATACGAACTCGCTCGAGCCTTCGGAATACCCAAAACAATGCTAAAACGCAAATCACACCCCAAAACCCCTAGAACCAAACTTAGGAACTTAACATTTTCTTGATTACGCTAACAACGCGCCGAACCGACCTATACTACTCGGCATGACACCAAATTTTGCAGGCAAATCATAAATGGCATAACGAAACTATTCCCGATCTCGGAATTTCGTGCAGACCTTGATAACACAAAAACACGTCCCAAACCACAATAGGAACTTCATGAACTTCTTTTCAATATTGGGTACCGAAACTCTCCCGGGTCATCAGAAACCCATTCCGAACATACGCCTAGGTCCGAAATCACCATACAAAGCTACTGGAACCGACGAAACTCGATTCTGAGGTTTTTTACCCAAAATGTTGACCTAAGTCAAACTTGGCCTTAAAGGCCAACCTTAAGGAACCAAATGTTCCTATAGCACTCTAAACACCTCCGAATCCCGGACCACCAGTCCCCGCAAGTCATAAATCATAATAAGCCGCTATGGGAAGTTTCATTTAGGGGAACGGGGTCCGATAACGCAAAATGACCGGTCGGGTCGTTACATTCTCCACCTCTTAAACAAACGTTCATCCTCGAACGAGTCTAGAATCATACCTGAAGTGCTGAATAAGTGTGGATATCTGCGCCGCATGTCCTCCTCGGACTCCTAGGTCGCCTCCTTAACTGGTTGGCCCTTCCACTGGACCCTTATGGCAGAAACTCTCTTGGACGTCAACTGGCGGTCCTGTTTATCAATAATAGCAACTGGCTCCTCCTCGTAGCCCAACCTCTCATCCAACGGAATGGTGCTGAAATCAACCACGTGAGAGATGTCGGCGTGGTACCTCTGGAGCATGGATACATGAAAAACTGGATGTACTCTTGATAAACTGGGAGGCAAGGCCAGCTCATAAGCAACCTCCCCAACTCGCCTCAACACCTCGAAGGGACCTATAAACCTCAGGCTCAGCTTGCCCTTCTTCCCAAACCTCATAATACCCTTCATAGGCGAGAATTTCAACAGGACCCTATCTCCCTCCATAAATGATACATCACGCGCCCTCTAATCCGTGTAACTCTTCTGTTTGGATTGTGTTGTGCGGTGCCTCTCCTAAATCAACTTCCCTTTCTCCAAAGCATCTCTCACCAGGTCGGTGCCATATAACTTAGCCTTGCCAGGCTCAAACCACCCGATAGGAGAACAACATCGCCGATCATACAAAGCCTCAAATGGTGCCATCTCAATGTTGGACTGATAACTATTATTGTAAGCAAACTCGGCCAAAGGCAAGAACTGGTCCCACTGACCTCCGAAGTCAATCACACATGCCCTGAGCATGTCCTCCAATATCTGAATTGTACGCTCTGACTGACCATCGATCTGAGGGTGAAATGCTGTGTTGAGGTCTATCTGGGTACCCATCTCACTATGTAATGCTCTCCAGAAGTGCAAGGTGAACTAAGGACCTTGATCTGATATAATGGACACCGGCACCCCATGCAACCGGGCTATCTCCCTAATGTAGATCTGGTCCAACCTTTCAGAAGTGTATGTAGTAACTACTGGAATGAAATGCACCGATTTGGTAAATCTATCCACAATGACCCAAACCGCGTCAAACTTCCGCAATGTCCGAGGCAACCTAACCACGAAGCCCATAGTGATGCGCTCCCATTTCAACTCAAGAATGGGCATCTGCTAAAGTAGGCCTCCTGGCCTCTGGTGCTCATACTTCACCTTCCGGCAATTAAGACACCTAGCCACATACTCCACAATGTCCTTCTTCATCGCCTCCACCAGTAATGCTGCTTCAAATCACGATACATCTTCGTAGCACCAGGATGAATAGAATACCGAGGACTGTGTGCCTCGTCTAGAATCCTCTCCCTTAGGCCATCAACATTAGGAACACATAAGCGGGCATTAAGTCTCAGAATACCATCCTCACCAATAATAACCTCGTTTGTCCTACCACGAACCACTGTCTTTTGTAGCTCAGCCAAACACGGATCATCATACCGCCGAGCCATAATCTCCCCCAATAATGAAGACTGAGCAACCATATGTGCAAGAACTAGACGAGGCTCTGAAAGGTTTATTCTCACCAGGAGATTAGCCAAAGACTGAATGCCCAAGGCTAGAGGTCTCTCCTTTGCTGCAATATAAGCTAAGCTACCCATACTCTCCACCTTCCTGCTCAAAGCATCTGCTACCACATTTGCCTTGCCCGGGTGATAAAGAATGGTGATATCATAATCCTTCAACAACTCAAGCCATTTGCGCTGTCTCAAATTAAGATCCTTCTACTTGAACAAGTGCTGCAAGCTACGGTGGTCTGTATAAACCTCACATGACACTCCATACAAATAGTGCCTCCAAATCTTAAGAGCATGAACAATCGCCGCCAACTCCAAATCGTCCACAAGATAATTCTTCTCATGAACCTTCAGCTGGCGCGAAGCATAAGCAATAACTCCCCCTTCTACATCAATACACACCCCACACCAACACGTGAAGCATCACAATATATTGTATACATCCCAGAACCGGAAGGCAATACTAGAACTGGTGCTGAGATCAATACTTGTTGAGCTTCTGAAAGCTCGCCTCACACTCGTTAGACCATCGAAACGGGGCATTCTTCTTAGTCAATCTAGTCAATGGAGCTGCAATAGAAGAGAACCCCTCTGCAAATTGGCGATAATAGCCTACTAGGCCCAAAAAGCTCCTGACCTCTGTAGCTGAAGTAGAACGCGGCCAACTCTTAACTACCTCGATATTCTGAGGATCAACCTTGATACCCTCTCCGGATACCACATGCCCCAAGAATTCCACGGAATCCAACCAGAACTCACATTTGGAGAACTTAGCATATAGTTTATGTTCTCGCAATGTCTGGAGCACAACTCTCAAATGCTGCTCGTGCTCCCCTATACTACCTGAGTAAATCAAAATGTCATCAATGAAGACAATGACAAAGGAACTAATATATGGCTTGAACACCCTATTCATCAAGTCCATGAATACTGTTGGGCCATTAGTCAAACCAAAGGACATCACCAGGAACTCATAATGGCCATATCTCGTACGGAAAGCAGTCTTTGGAACATCTGAAGCCCGAATCCTCAACTGATGATACCCCGATATCAAATCAATCTTAGAAAACACACGGGCACCCTGCAACTGGTCAAACAAACCATCGATCCGCGGCAAAGGACACTTGTTATTAATGGTGACCTTGTTCAACTGGCGGTAACCAATACACATCTGCATAGACCCATCCTTCTTCTTTACAAATAGAACTGGAGCACCCCTTCTGCCTGAGATGTGGCAGGATCCGCAGGAAATAAACCAGCTTGGGACATAGTGTCCATGAACCGCATAATCCGGCCCATGATCTCCTGGAATCCTGGCGCTATCATAAAGTCCACTGGAGCAGGACCTACTGGGGGCACTTCACCCTGCTCCTCTATAGTAGGGTCCTCTAGTGGTGGTATGACTAGAATAGCTCGGGGACGCCTACGTCCCCTACCTCGGGACGGAGCCCTCCCCCGGCCTCTGCCACAGCCTCGAACAACAGGGGTAGCGGCCCCTCCCGAGTCTGGAATATCAAATGCACGCGTCCTCACCATCTGTGTGAGAATAGAAGAATGATATTTAGTAATCCATTGAGTGCACGATAGAATAAAAATAAGGAGAGGTTATCCTAACACCCTATAGCCTCCCGAATATAAGTACAGACTTCTCCATATCGATCTGCAAGACTCTACTAGGTTTGCCCGTGACTTGTGATACCTACGTGAACCTAGTGCTCTAATACCATGTTGTCACGACCCAAAATACTAACTCAGGTCATGATGTCTCCCAACACCGTGGTTAGGAAAGCCCACACTTAAATTACTAATGATTTCTCCCATGCTTGGTTAAACATCCCAATACGTATCAAGTTTTCTTTTAAAATTCAAACATTAATTGAAAAAGACAGCAAGCCATTTTTACCAAAAGCAGTCAAAAAGAGGAATGAGCCAGTATATATATATATATATATATATATATATATATATATATCTTTCAATCTCGCCGCAGCATACGACCCACTCCCATGAGAGTGGGGGAAATAACACTCTGCTCGCGGAATGTAAATTGCGAAGCGGTCACATGCACACACAATCCACACATTTATTATTTATCAATTACTATTCGTGAAAAATTACTTAAAATTACTTAAATTCCATGATCTCAGGAAAACAAGCTGCATGTGACATTAATTCACTAAGCATATAATTCATTTCAAGGAAAACATAAAACATGGTGCAAGCCTAACTACCCAGACATAACAATAATAGCCGCTACGTACAGACTCTCATCACTTTGTACGTACGTATCCCCCCACAGTTATAACATATAGCATTTAAATCACCTAGGGGTACATTTCCCCCTTACAAGGTTAGAAAGGAGAATCACCTCGTGCAGAATCTACTCCCCGGATCAAGAACGCGCCCGAAACTCCGAACTCTACACCCGAGGACTCGGAACTAGCCAAATCTTATACAAATACATTAATTTATGCTCAAATTATGGAAATTCTCCTACTCCTTTAGTATATTCACCATTCTTGAAGAAATTCTAAAATCCAACCCCGAGCTTGCATGCTCGGATTTCAAAAATTCTCGAAGGAAACACTCACCCATAGCCTAAGGATCATTAATATAAGATTTTTACTTGATTTCATGGCTAATACCCTGTAAATTATCAAATTATCGAAAGCCTTAGGTTACTACCCATTTCTTGATTTTTCACTAATTAGGTGATTATACTCAACTAGGAATACATGCGTTAACAAGTATTGAGATGAAATTTACTTACCTTCTAGGGGTTGGATCGTGGAGCCTTCTTCCCAAGCTTTCAAAGTCCTTAATGGATGATAGAGTGAAGAAAACAATGAGGAATCCAGAGTAGGTGCACCAGCAGCTATTTCAGCTGCTTTTTGGCCTCGTGTGGTATCCGGGAGGCACCTGAGCTCACCCGAGCCCCCATCCAAATATACCAACAAGTCCCAGATCATAATACAGACTCGCTCGAGCCATCGGAATAACCAACACAATGCTAAAACTCAAAATCACACCCAAAACCCCTAGACCCAAACTTAGGAACTTTAAGTTTTCTTGACATCGCTAACAACATGCCAAACTGACCTATACTACTCGGAATGACACAAAATTTTGCAGGCAAGTCATAAATGACATAACGGAACTATTCCCGATCTCAGAATTCCATTCGGACCTCGATAATACAAAAACACGTCCCAAACCACAATAGGAACTTAACGAACTTCTTATTTAAATATTGGGTGCCGAAACACTCACGGGTCATCAGAAACTCATTCCGAAAATACGCCCAGGTCTGAAATAATCATACGAAGCTACTAGAACTAACAAAACTCGATTCCGAGGTCGTTTACCCAAAATGTTGACTGAAGTCAAACTTGGCCTTAAAGGACAACCTTAAGGAACCAAGTGTTCCAATATTGCTCTCAACACTTCTGAATCCCAGACCACCCACTCCCGCAAGTCATAAATCACAATAAGCCGCTATGGGAAGTTTGATTCAGGAGAACGAGGTCTGATAACGCGCAACGACCGGTCGGGTCGTTACATCAAGGAGGGATTTTCATNTATATACAGACCCGTAAACCAAAATAACAACTACGTGTGTGCGAAGAACTAGAGTCACAAGTCCTACGGACATACTAACATAATATACAAAATATATTATACAATCCCACTGTCTGAAAGAAATAGATGGGAAATAAGCAAAAGAAAACCCATGGTGCTTCCGAGGATCGTCAGGAGAAGAACAGCTCACCATGATGTTGGATCCAACTAAGATCAGAATAGAGCTCCGGTCTGATAACCAGATGCACCAGCCTCAGAACCTGTACAATTAAGTATAGAAGTGCAGCATGAGTACATAAACAAATATGTACCCAGTGAGTATCCCGCCTAACCTCGAAGAGGTAGTGACGAGAGGTCTACTTGACACTCATTATGGTCCAACGAAATGATTAGCAAGATATAATATCAGTAAGGGACACACAAGGATGATAAAATAAGTATACATTTAAAATAACGGTAATTCAAATAAATACGNAACACTTCTGAATCCCAGACCACCCACTCCCGCAAGTCATAAATCACAATAAGCCGCTATGGGAAGTTTGATTCAGGAGAACGAGGTCTGATAACGCGCAACGACCGGTCGGGTCGTTACATCAAGGAGGGATTTTCATCAACCAACACTAGGTAAGTGATTTCTTCCTATTTTTGAGTTAAATATGTGATCTTACATGGATTTAGACATGGAAATTTGGTATAAATTTGGATTTTTTGGGGAAGACCCAAAATTTGGAATTTTGGACTTTTACTATGAATTTGAGCATGAAAATCAGAGTAAATTGTATATTTGAGTTAGTAAAGCAGTGAATTTGAGCATGGAATTTCAGAGCGAGGTAAGTCTCCTTTCTAACTTTGTGAGGGGGAATTGTCCTCATAGGTGAACTAACTGAATAAGTGCTACTATTTGTGGGGGATACGTACTCAAGAGGTGACGGGAGTCCATGCGTAGCTACTATTATGCTTGTACGGGTAGTCTAGGACCCAATAGCATGCCTTACTTGTTGTATTTGTGATCTTGTCAATGATATTAGACTGTTAATATTATCGTATTAGTAATCGAATACCTAAGAAGGTTAGCGATTACTTTTCTTAATAATTAGAAAGAGAATTTGACTCTCCCTTGCATAATTGTGTTCCTGATAAATTTGTAATATTTAAAACCTTATAAAATTTGGCAAATGAATTTCCAGAAAAGATTTAAATACTGTCTACATGTTCATTTAAAGAGAATTTTTATCACTTTCTTGAGTAACTGCTTTTCCCGATAAGAATGTGGACTTACTGTGTGAATACGTGTATATATGGGTTCTTGAGTCGCATGGATGATTCGCGAGCAGGATAACACTATTATTTATATATGACCGCGTCGCATGATCGATTCGCGAGCTGGGAAAAATAGATGCATCTATGGTTCGAGTCGTTCGACCCTCGGCAGTGCACATTTTATTATTGTTGGTCTGCGCCGTTCGACCCTCAGCATATCTCGCGCATGATAATTGATGCATACTTTCCTATGATTTATACATGTTTATTGGCCTGGAAACTATAAATTTTCAATTGAAATGACGAGGTGTTAAAGTGTTAAATGTAAGAGGAACCGATATCTTATCCCTTATACTTATTAAATTGCCTATGATATTAATGCTTAGTGTCTCACTCGATTATGTTAAATTGACCTCTAGCAAATGTCAATTTCAACCTCTCGTCACTACCTCTCTGAGGTTAGACGGGATACTTACTGAGTACACGTTGTTTTCGTACTCATGCTATACTTTTTTTGAATTTTATTGCACAGGTACTTTCACAGCGATGTGGCTAGCTTGGAGACTTAGGCGAGCTGCATCATCCGGAGGCGACCCGCAGCCGACAAAGTCTCCCTCATATTGTATTCATTTTCACTTTAGATTTCTTGTCTAATTTGTATTTCGGACAAGCTTTGTAGTATTTGTATAATTCTTAGAATTTACTCATGCACTTGTAACACCGGATTCTGGGATGTGTTTGGGATGTATTTTATAAAAATGGAATATTAAACTGTCGTATTTACTTAGCCGATTTTATTCAATTACTATGTAATAAAGTGAAAGGTAATTATTTCAAAAATGCTAAAACGGGAAATTTAACTTAACCATTTAATGATTGGCTTGCCTGACAGTAGTGTCCGGCGCCATCCCGACCTTATGGCTTTTGGTTCGTGATACCAACCCCACCAACCCACCCCTACACCCCCACCTACCCCCAACCCGTTCTACCTCACCCGCCCCTAAACCACCCTCGCCCCCACCCTAGATAAAAGTATTAATAATAGTACGTTCTTTTCATGTTAGTGATAGAATTGTTTTTCACTTTAACAAATGACTATTTTCTTTTCATGATATAAAAAAGTGATTTTTTTCATTTTAACAAAAAAAATACTTTTTTCATGATGTAGAAAAGTATTTTCTTTCATTTCAACAAAAAAAAAAGTATTTTCTTTTTGTGACATAGAAAAAGTATTTTTTTTTTTCATTTCAATAAAATGATTACTTTATTTTCATGTTATATAAAGAGTACTTTCTTTTTCAACCAAAAAAAGAGTATTTTCTTTATAGTTATGGAGCATAAATTTTAACGTTGTTTTGCATAAAAAAAAAGGTAAAGCAGCACATTAGTTCCTTTGGATTTGTGTGAATTTTTAGAAGAATAATTCAATTGTTGAAGAAAATAGAATCATGTGTCTTCATGCATGGAAGACTAGGTACACTTGTAAATATTAAAGCTAAGTGGACTAATATATTTGAACAAGGGTTAAAAGACTTTCCATACTTGTCATACATGCAACCTCCCTAATTGTCTATAAATAGGTTATGGATTAGCCATCATACTTGTCACGACCCAAATTCCCAACCTTAGGGTTCGTGATGGTGCTTAACAACACACTTGCTAGGCAAGCCAATGTTAGAGTTCGCTTAACTATTTTCTTTAATTAACCATTTAAACGGGATAAAACAAATTTTAAATTAAACTTCATCTAATGGCTTTCAATAAATAATAAACAATCAATAGCCACGAACTAATTATATAAATGAACCTAGAACTACCCCAGAGTCTGGTGTCGCAATTCACGAACTGCTAAAGAATACTACAAATACTTGGCTGAAAGAAATAATGTAACTGTTCTGAATATAATAAATCATCATTTATTAAAAGAGGAGAAGACTCTCAGGATCTATGAATGCCGGCAAATATACCTCGTGTCGCCGAATAATTGAATAGCCGCTCTAAATATCTCTACTGTTGGTCGGTACCTGGATCTGTACAAAAGAGTGTAGAGTGTAGTATCAGTACAACCGACCACATGTACTGAGTAAGTGCCGAGCCTAACCTCAACGAAGTAGTGACGAGGCTACGAGGGGGCATTAACAACATATAGTTGTGACCATAATATATACAATAACGAAATAAAATAATTCTACACGAACAAGAAAAATATAACTGAGACAATAAATATAAAGCAAGAATGAATTATAAACAATTGATTAAGTACTGCAACATAAAAAAAATAACTCAGCCGATTCTAAATTTCCAAACTTTAACTTTAAATAAAAATAGTACCAAAAATATGAAAAGTAGTGCAAATAAAATAGTAAGTTTCCAAATCTTTGTTTTTCTTTGAAAATCAGTAAAATATAAAAATGTCCTCCCTTATCACTCCTTGTTGCGGCGTGCAACCCGCTCCCACCTGTCCTCCCTTATTGCTCATCCCTAAATATATCACCCTTATTGCTCATGTTGCGGCGTGCAACCCGATCCCAGTTGTCCACCCTTATCACTTCTTTTTTGCAGCGTGAACCCGCTCCCAATAGACATATCATATCAATTTATTCATAAAGAATTTCACAATTCATGCCAAGCCTTTAACAATACTGTTATTTCCACAATTTCAAATAGAAAATCATATTGCTCGTAAGCTTTAACTAATACCATTTCCCAATAAAACCATTCAAAATATAAGTAAACACCATAACGCTGTCAATCCAGCTCAGTATTTATATACTATGATAAACTCAAGAGAACATCCAACATTTTTAACACACTTACAACAACAATTGGAAATAACTCAATGAAACCCAATAACCACGTGAACCTCAACGATTACGAAACACTTAGACTGCAATTCTCAGGACTTCGTCAATATTATCAAAACGAAACCACCAGGAATGTAAATATGTATGTATATATATATATATATATATGTATATATATATATATATATAATGCCATACCTCTCAACTGTTATACATATCACAAGGAAACCAGCGCAAACAACTAATCTTTCCAAATACTCACAACAATATCTAACAACAGATCAACAAGGCCGAATAGTCATAGAAGCAATAATGAACATATAACAATTAAGATAATGATCAAATAAGTGGGGCACGGGAAGGGCGACATGTTTTACAGACTATTTGGGTGGTGCATAGATACTCGTCACCACACCTTTACACCACGCCCATTCATTTCACATAACAAACAAGTGAGGAGTCCTATTCCCTCAAGCCAAAGTTAGACCAAACATTTACCTCAATTCTGCAGGCCACTCACTGCTCAATTATTGCTTTTCCTTTTGAATTCAACTCTAATTTGCTCGAATCTAATCAAAATTAACTTAATATCATTAGCTAATGCTAAAGGAACTAGCTTTAGTGAAAAATATAATTTTTCATAAGTTTATTTTTTTTAAAAAGTGAAAACCCGACCCCGAGCCCGCTTGGTCTAAACTCGGGATTCAGACCAAATTACGTTTATTCACTCACCCACGAACCCAAATATGCTATTAGTTTTGAAATCCGACCTTACTGTGATATAAAAATTCAATTTTTACAAAACTCCCCAATTCTACCCAAATCCTAGATTTTTACCATGAAAATTCTTTGTTTTTGCTTTAAAAGTGATGCAAAATAGTAAGGAATTTAAAGAATAAGGTTTGGAATTGATTACATATAAATTGGGGATGCTGATTGCTGCATAAAACTCTTTTTTTAGGCCTCGAACTTCAAAAATTTGGAGAAGAAAGGGTTCTGCCCAGTTTTTAAAAGATATTTATAATAGCTGGGCTGGGTAACTTTGCGGCTGCGGGTAATGAGGTGCGATCGCACATGGTAAAGGGAATTTGGGCAGTGCGATAGTGGGGAGGGGTGTGAATTTGCACAGGGTAGGGGGCTGGGGAAGTGCGATCGCGGGTAAATATGTGCATTCGCACAGGGTTCCAAACAGGGCCTTAAACTTTACTCTGTCCGATTCACGTCAAACGAACTCCGTCTTTCACCTAATTTCACAGTTAACCTTTTAATATTATAAAAATTCTGTATGGAGCTCCGGAACCAAAATACGGACTCGATACCAATGATTTCAAATATTATTTCTTTTCTTGAATTCATAAGCATTTCAACAAAACAATTTCTTTCAAAAATTAATTTCTAAGGCTTGGGACCTCAGAATTCATTTTGGGGCACACGTACGGGTCCCATATTTTACTGCGAACCTCCCGGGATCGTCGGAACACGGATCCGAGTCCGTTTACTCGAAAGGTTGACCAAAGTCAACTTTTATCAAATTTAAATTCTAAAAATCACTATTTCTCATATTTCCACATAAAAGCTTTCCGGTTTCACGCCCGGACTGCACACGCAAATCAAGGTATTTAATTTTAGTCTTTTATGTCTATTAAGAATGGAACAGAGTTTAATTTTATAAAATGACCTTTTGGGTCATCACAATCTCCACCTCTAAAACACACGTTTTTTCTCAAACATACATAGAAAATTACCTGAAGTGGCGAACAAGTGTGGGTATCTACTCTGCATGTCTGACTCAGACTCCCAAGTGGCTGCCTCAACTGGCTGGCCTCTCCAGTGCACTCGAACTGAAGGAAAGCTTTTAGATCTCAATTGGCGAACCTGTCGGTCTAAAATAACTACCTACTCCTCCTCTTAAGTCAAGTTTTTGTCCAACTAGACAGAGCTGAAATCTAACACGTGGGACGGGTCACCATGATATTTCCTGAGCATAGACACGTGGAATACAGGATGAACTGAGGATAACCCTGGAGGCAATGCAAGTCTGTAAGCTACCTCCCCCACCTTATCAAGAATTTCTAACGGCTCGATTTACCTAGGGCTCAACTTATCGTTCTTCCCAAATATCATAACACCCTTCATGGGCGACACACGAAGCAATACTCGCTCTCCAATCATGAATGCCACATCACGGACCTTTCAATCGGCATAACTCTTTTGCCTAGACTGAGCTGCACGTAGTCTCTCCGAAAAAAATATTGACCTTATCTAATGCCTCCTGAACTAATTCTGTAATCAATAACCAAGCCTCTCCTGGCTCAAACCGTCCAACTGGAGATCTACGTCGTCTACCATATAATGCCTCATAAGGAGATCTATGAATGCTCGACTGATAACTATTATTATAAGCAAACTCCGCTGACGGCAAGAAGTGATCCCACGAACCTCCAAAGTTAATATCACAAGCGCGAAGCGTATCCTCCAATATCTGAATGGTACGCTCGGACTGCCCGTCAATCTGAGGGTGAAATGTTGTACTCAACTCTACTCGCACCCAACTCACGTTGAACTTCTCTCCAAAAGAGTGAAGCAAACTGGCACCCCGATCAGAAATGAAAGACACGGGCACACCATGAAGGCGAATTATCTCCCGAATATATAACTCAGCCAACCGCTCTGAAGTATAAGTACTTTCCAAAGGAATGAAATATGATGATTTAGTCAGGCTATCCACAATAACCCAAACCACATCAAATTTCCTCTCAGTCCCTGGGAGCCCAAAAACGAAGTCCATAGTGATATGCTCCCACTTCCACTCAGGAATCTCTATTTGCTGAAGCAAACCACCGGGTCTCTGATGCTCATACTTTGCCTGCTGACAATTTAAGCAACGAGCCACATACGCAACAATGTCCTTTTTCATCCTTCTCCACCAATAATGCTGCCTCAAGTATTGGTACATTTTGGTTGCACCGGGGTGAGTCGAATACTTAGAACTGTGAGCCTTCTCAAAGATCAACTCACGGAGGCCAACAACATTAGGCACACATAACTGACCATGCATCCTCAAAACACCACCATCTTCAACTCTAACCTGCTTGGCACCACTGTGCCGAACTGTGTCCCTAAGGACCATCAAATGTGGGTCATCATGTTGCTGCTCCCGGATACGCTCAATTACAAAAGACCGAGTGACTGTACAAGCTAGAATACTGCTGGGAAAAATATCTAACCTCACGAACTAATTAGCCAACGCCTGAATGTTTGAAGCCAACAATGTCTCACCAACTGGAGTATATGCAAGGCTGCCCATACTCACCACCTTTCTACTCAATGCATCGGCCACAACATTGGCCTTGCCTAGGGTGATATAATATGGTGACATCATAATCCTTCATAACTCTAACCATCTCCACTACCTCACATTTAGACCTTTCTTCTTGAATAAGTACTGGAGGCTGCGATGGTCAGTAAAAACCTCACACGGCACGCCATAACGATAGTGCCTCCAAATTTTCGAGCATGAACAATGGCTGCCAACTCTGAGTCATGAACGGGATAATTCTTCTCATGGACCTTCAGCTACCGAGATACATATGCAATCACCTTTCCAGCATGCATTAATACTGTACCTAATCCAATACGAGATGCACCACAATACATAGGGCACGATCCTGAACATGTAAGCGTCATCAATATTGGCGCCGTAGTCAAATCCATCTTGAGCTTCTGAAAGTTCCACCCACACTCGTCTGACCATTTGAATGGAACACCCTTTCGGCTCAATATGATCTTAATAGTTGTTCATAATCAATTGCAGAATCATCCACTAACTTCACGTAACAATAATCCCTTTTCTACCCTTCACGATACTGATAACGAGATGCGATTCATGAAGACCTCATAATTATAAACCCGAATTAATGTGTCCCAGTTAACGCCACACGGGCGTGCACATACCTCGTAGGTCAAAGCTCAATAATTATAACACGGAATTGCCAAATTATGCACAATTAATTAATTAATCAATTAATTTACTATTAGTATTACTTTTATTATTATTTTTATACATTAGTTGTTGAATAAGCCTAACAGGGATGATTCCCTACCAGTAATATAGTAAAGTTTTAAGTCAAAAGGGAGAATTTAAACACAAGAATTTCCATCACAAGGACCTCGTCCTTACATAACTTCCACCGTGCCTCGTAGCCCGATTTAAACATATCAAATCATATTAAAATGCGAGGATCTCGCCCTCAATTCTAAATCACAAGCAATATGTGTATCGTGCCGGTCGAATCATTACACTTCCTTCCCTTAAATATTTTCTTTTAAACAAAATTACAACACGTAATGATAGACACAACTATCTCCATAAAATTTCTCAATACAAGTATTCACATACATAGATTTTTGAGTTAAGAAGTTCACCCGAGAGGAGCATATTAGAAGAATTTTATTAGATACGCATAATCGTATTAAGTTCAGGAAATCATCACTTTATAATAATTAGAGATTGTTCTTGTAATGACACCATTTAATGTAACGACCTCAGACATACCATAGAAAATATATCAATAGGCTGGGTCTCCACCTCTAGGAATCTAACCTCCACTTTCGACATTCTGACTCCTTTTTTCCTAGCTGGTCATGTAGTTGAGTTGTAACTACAATGGGGCACGTAGCCTCAGTGTTTTGATGAAATAGGACTCTCCCAAGTCTAGGAAAATTCTATCATTAGCCGAAATGAAGTATCAACCTGCCCTGAGTTGTACAAACATTTTAAAATCATATTTGAGTCCTTTAATGAGTCTGTAGACTTACTCTCTGGCTATATGAACCAAAGTAGAAGTATGACAGGCTAGCTTATCGAACCTGATGGCATGTTCTGACATTGTCATGGTGACCTGACACAATCGTTCAAACCCTAAGCGCCACGCAAAATGTAAAGTTTGAGAAACAAACTCTTTCAAAAGCATTATGAAAATTGAGTCAAATAGTTGGTGTTGCAATGACTGGTCGTCCTCTTCGTAGACTTGCTTCGACCACCGGTGACCAGTTTCTCCTTTACCATGTTGACTCAACACCCTGAGCTACCCCACTTATTCATGTACCCTTCGTTATTTCTTGGGGTAACTCTTACCTTATTGATGCACAATAACCCCAAAGGTAGAGCTCTATACAGATAAACCTTGGCACGAACCATATAGTCTAGAAGCTTGTCAATCACTGTACTCCCTCTAGAGCACCCCAAAATCCACAACCGTTACTTCCACGCTGAGTAGACCTTCTGTAGATTTAAAGTTGTCTATATAAGTCCTTTGGTACTGAGGTATATGGTTATTAAGGAGGCAGACATATCGCAAGTCACAACTTTATCTGTCACGACCCCAAATCCTAAGCCGACCGTGATGGCGCCTATCATGGAACTAGGCTAGCCAATTATTTCACATTTATCAATATATCCCAATTTCCCCCAAAATTTAGCATATTTTAAATATATTGGAAAGAGATAAAACAAATAACACTTCCCCGAAACCTAGAGTAAACTGTCATGAGCATCTAAGAGATGATACAGTCTAATACAAATCCCTTACTACAACAAGTCTGAGAAGTAAAGTACAAATTATAGGATGGGAAGGAGAAAAAGTAATGATGCAGAAGCCGAGCAGCTACCTCGCAATCTCTGAACAATGCTCCAAATGGGGTAGCTCAACTATCGCTCTACCCCGGTACCTAAATCTGCACACAAGGTGCAGGGAGTAACATGAGTACGCCAACTCAGTAAGTACCCAAAGTATCTAAAAACATGAGTGTCGTGACGAGCATTTATAAATCATGAAAATCCGTATAATAAGTGACTGTGGAAATAAGTAAATCAAGTCAGGAATTTATATTTCCGAGTAATTCATAAAACTCCAGTTTCCATTTAAAAATCTCGTACAGAAACATTTATCATCAGAGGCTTAGTGTAAAGAAGAGTGAAAACCAGTAGTTTCACAAAATATAAGCCCCTCGGCACAATATCACTCACAATAAAGCCTCAAGGGCAAGCCTCTGAGTCACTCGTGACTCTACTCTCATAAGTCAATGCTCACACTCAGCACTCTTACTCATCAGGTACCATATATCAACAGTTGCGGCGTACAACCCGTTTCCATGTGTATATATATGTATATATTGCTGCGGTGCGCAGCCCGATCCATATATAATGTATATTGCTGCGGCGTTCAGTCCGATCCATATAATAGTTGGATGCGCTCACTGGGGGTGTACAGGCTCCTGGAGGGGCTCCTTCAGCCCAAGCGATCTATTGATGAGGCGTGCAGCCCGATCCGTATATAATATATATTGTTGCGGCGTGCAACCCGATCCACATATAATACATATATATTATTGCGGCGTGCAGCCCGATCCATACATAATGTATATATTGCTGCGGTGTGCAGCCCGATCCATATGTAATATATAACATATATATTGCTTCGGCGTGCAGCCCGTCCCATAACTATCCTCACATACTCGACGCTCGGCCTAACATATATATACTGATAACTGCCCTTATATACTCGGCCATCGGCCTCGTTACATATATATACTCATAACTGCCCTCATAAGTCACTTGGGCTATTCCTCTCGACTCACGGGACTCAGCCCAAATACTTTTCAGAGTTTTCAAAGCAGTGTAATAACAGTGAAAATAACATCAAGTCGAAAACATGACTGTGTTCACAATTGTTCTATCAGGATAGTGTAAGAATAGTGTAAAAGTACCTCTGAGGGTCTAAACAGGTCGGCACAAGGCCCCAATCATAGAAAATACCCCTGAGGATCTATACAGGTCGGCACGAGGCCCAAACATGGCTCACAACCCATAAACAACTATAAATTTCTAAAATACAGGATATCATAAGATTTGAAATCGAATACACGACATAATAGTCGCTACGGGACGGACCAAGTCATAATCCCTATTGGTGCACGCCCCCCCACGCTCGTCACCTAGCACGTGTGTCACCTTATTTACCACAATAATATCAAATACCGGGGTGTCATACCCTCAGGTTTAGAATTACAATCATTACTTACCTCAAAACAGCCCAAATTGCTCCGAATCTAACCAAAATCTGGTTAACATCATCAAAACACGCTAACGGAACAAAACCCAATCGAAAGATATAAATTTTATCACAATTCTCGAAATTCGGTCAAAACTGAGCCCCGGGCCCACGTCTCGGAATTTAATAAAGTTTACATCAGTGGAAACCTCGTCCTCCCACGATTCTACACATACCATGAACACCACAATCGGACCACAATTGCCTACCCAAATCGCCAAAAGAATTTCCAATCTTCCTCCCCATTTTTCCCAGCTTTTCCACTTTAATTCTTCAAATTACAAGCCTAATCCGAATCAAAATAGCATAGAAACGAGTTATATAGCCCGGGAACTTACCTCCGCTGAAGACACTCGAACACTTTCTTCAATTTGCTATCAAATAAGCTCCATCTGCATACAACAATGGAAGAATAACAAAAATTTCGCGGAGGCATTCTTTTATACTGCTTTGCCCAGTTAATCCGCACCTTCGGACCTTTCCTCGCACCCGTGGACCCACACCTGCGTTCTTAGGTGCGCACCTGCAGAAACCCACTAACAGTCCCTTACTCGCACCTGCGGTCCATTTTTCGCACCTGCGAAGCATTCTTCGCACCTGCGGACTCCTCCTGCCTAGCCTCTTTTCGCACCTGCACATGGACCTTCGTACCTACGACGTCGTACCTGCACCGTCGCACCTGTGCTGCCCATTCGTAGGTGCGGCCATACCAGCAGCTATTTGCTGCAAATTTACCAAGTTCAAACCTCCGCCAACCATCCGAAATCAATCCCGAGCCTTTCGAGGCCCCAACCAAACATACCAACACACCCAATATCATCATTCAAACTTAGTTGAGCCTTCGAAACACCAAAAACAACATGAAAACACCAAAATTACATCAAATTCAAGTCTATGAACTTTGAAACTTCTAAATTTCGCCAATGATGCCGAAACCAACCAAAACACATTCGATTGACCTAAAAATTTCCACACATATCCAAAATGACATTACGAACCTATTCCAACTTCTGAAATTCCATTCCGACCCTGATAGCCTATTTTCCACTATCGACCTGAATCGCCAAAAACTAACTTTCGCCAATTCAAGCCTAATTCTACGCCGGACATTGAAACTTCATTCCGAACACACTCCTAAGTCCCAAATAACCTAACGAAGCTATCCGAGCCATAAAATTCGCATTCCAAGGTCATTTACCAATAAGTCAACTTCCGATTGACTTTTCCACTATTGAACCAAGATGTGAGACTAAGTGTTTTATTTCTCTCAAAAAATCGCTCCAAACCCGAGCCAACCAATCTAACACAACGCAATGAAACTGACCCACATATAATGAAGCAGAAATGGGGGAAACGGGGCTAAACTTTTCGGAACGGCCGACAAGGTCGTTACATTATCTCTTGGAAAATCTCAGGCCTTATACATTCCAACCCAAACCTGATGGAACATATCACCCCACAATCTATTCCCTGACAGCGGACTTCCCCACTTGGCACGAAGTCATAGGTCACAATGCCTGATAATCCACAATGTTAAACTTTACAGCTCATATAAATCAACTTTGTTGCTTTCAACTATTCCCTTGTTTTGCAATGCTGGAGTAGCTATAAATCCTTCTGGAATCTGTATTAGTCCTACATGTACCGATTGAGCTTGATCTCCGCGTCTAAATCTATTTGAGACTGTAGAATAGGTGATGATGTTCGAGCTTTAGAATGAGCTCTACTTCTGTCTCTTCCCCTAGTCGTGGTTGTCATTGGGGCTTCATCTCTTGTCCGGTTGTAGACGCTTTGTGTGTTGTCGAGATTTTGTGCGAGGACAAGAATAGACAAGTTCAATCATCAATTGTAGAATAAATTCGCACGATAGAGTAGAATAAAATGGAGTTGTTTCCTAACTCAATAGCATCCGAAAGATAAGTACAGACATCTCCGTACCGATCCTTCAGACCCTACCAAGTTTGTTCGTGAATTGTGAGACCTAAGAAACCTAGTGCTCTGATACCAACTTGGCACGATCCAAATTCCCAACCTTAGGGATCGTGATGGTGCCTAACAATACACTTGCTAGGCAAGCCAATGTTAGAGTTCGCTTAACTATTTCCTTTAATTAACCATTTAAATAGGATAAAACAAATTTTAAATTAAACTTGATCTAATGGCTTTCAATAAATAATAAAAAATCAATTAAACCGAGCTACGAACTAATTATATAAATAAACCTAGAACTACCCCAGAGTCTGGTGTCACAATTCACGAACTACTAAAGAATGCTATAAATACTTGGCTGAAAGAAATAATGTAACTGTTCCAAATATAATAAAACAAAGTTTATTAAAATAGGAGAAGACTCTCGGGATCTGCGAACGCCGGCAGAGATGTCTCCGAATAATTGAATAGACGCTCTAAATATCTCTATTGTTGGTCGGTGCCTGGATCTGCACAAAAGAGTGCAGAGTGTAGTATCAGTATAACCGACCCATGTACTGAGTAAGTGCCAAGCCTAAGCTCGATGAAGTAGTGACGAGGCTACGGCGGAGCATTAACAACATATAGCTTGTGACCATACTATATACAATAACGAAATAAAACAATTCTACACACACAAGAAAAATATAACTGAGACAATAAATATAAAGCAAGAAGGAATTATAAACAATTGATTAAGTACTGCAACATAACTAAAATAACTCAACCGCCTTTTCCAGGCCTCAGCTATAACCAACTCTCAAATAATTTATAGATTTCATAACTTTAACTTTAAATGAAAATAGTGCCAAAAATATTAGAAGTACTGCAAATAAAATAGTTAGTTTCCAAATCTTTGTTTTTCTTTGAAAATTAGTAAAATATATAAATGTCCTCCCTTATCGCTCCTTGTTACAGCGTGCAACCTGCTCCCACCTGTCCTCTCTTATTGCTCCTCCCTAAATATATCACCCTTATTGCTCATGTTGCGGCGTGCAGCCCGATCCCACCTGTCCACCCTTATCACTCCTTGTTGCGGTGTGCAACCCGCTCCCACCAGACATATCATATCAATTTATTCATAAAGAATTTCACAATTCAGGCCAAGCCTTTCATAATACTGTTATTTCCACAATTTCAAACAGAAAACCATATAGCTCGTAAGCTTTAACCAATACCATTTCACAATAAAACCAACCAGAATATAAGTAAACACCGTAACGCTGTCAATCCAGCTCAGTCTTTATATACTATGATAAACTCAAGAGAACAACCAACATTTTTAACACACTTACAACAACAATTTGACATAACTCAATGAAACCCAATAACCACGTGAACCTCAACAATTACGAAAACGTTAGACTGCATTTCTCACGACTTCCTCAATATTATCAAATCGAAACCACCAGGAACGTAAATATATATATATAATTCTTAATAATAATGCCAAACCTCTCAACCGTTATACATATCACAAAGAAACCAGCTCAAACAACCAATACTCTTTCCAAATAATCACAACAATATCTATCAACAAATCAACAAGGCCAAATAGTCATAGAAGCAATAATGAACATATAATAATTAAGATAATGATCAAATAAGTGGGGCACGGGAAGGGGGTCATGTTTAACAGACAATTTGGGTGGTGCATAGATACTCGTCACCACACATATACACCACGCCCATGCGTTTCACATAACAATAAAGTGGGGAGTCCTATTCCCTCAAGCCAAAGTTAGACCAAACACTTACCTAAATTACGCAGGCCACTCACTACTCAATTATTACTTTTCCTTTTGAATTCACCTCTAATTTGCTCGAATCTAATCAAAATTAACTTAATATCATTAACTAATGCTAAAGGAACTAGCTTTATTGAAAAATATAATTTTTCCTAAGTTTTCTCAAAAAAAGTGAAAACCCGACCCCGGGCCCGCTTGGTCTAAACTCGGGGTTCAGACCAAATTACGTTTACCCATTCACCCACGAACCCAAATATGCTATTAGTTTTGAAATCCGACCTTAATTTGATAT